>JAVGWX010000008.1:905000-1061375 GCA_036924085.1 Ariolimax columbianus
AAGGTCCCCATAATCTATAGTAACATAAGGTCCCCATAATCTGTAGTGTGTAACATAAGGTCCCCATAATCTATAGTGTGTAACATAAGGTCCCCATCATCTATAGTAACAATTGGTCCCCATAATCTATAGTGTGTAACGTAAGGTCCCCATAATCTATAGTGTGTGACATAAGGTCCCCATAATCTATAGTAACATATGGTCCCCATAATCTATAGTGTGTGACATAAGGTCCCCATAATCTATAGTAACATATGGTCCCCATAATCTATAGTGTGTGACATAAGGTCCCCATAATCTATAGTGTGTGACATAAGGTCCCCATAATCCATAGTAACATATGGTCCCCATAATCTATGGTGTGTGACATAAGGTCCCCATAATCTATAGTAACATATGGGCCCCATAATCTATGGTGTGTGACAAATGGTCCCCATAATCTATAGTGTGTGACATAAGGTCCCCATAATCTATAGTAACATATGGTCCCCATAATCTATAGTGTGTGACATAAGGTCCTCATAATCTATAGTTTGATATGGTCCCCATAATCTATAGTGTGTGACATAAAGTCCCCATAATCTATAGTGTGTGACATAAGGTCCCAATAATCTATAGTAACATATGGTCCCCATAGTCTATAGTGTGTGACATAAGGTCCCCATAATCTATAGTAACATAAGGTCCCCATAATCTGTAGTGTGTAACATAAGGTCCCCATAATCTATAGTGTGTAACATAAGGTCCCCATAATCTATAGTAATGTAAAGTCCCCATAATCTATAGTGTGTGACATAAGGTCCCCATAATCTATAGTGTGTGACATAAGGTCCCCATAATCTATAGTGTGTGACATAAGGTCCCCATAATCTATAGTGTGACATAAGGTCCCCATAATCTATAGTGTGTGACATAAGGTCCCCATAATCTATAGTGTGTGACATAAGGTCCCCCTAATCTATAGTGTGTGACATAAGGTCCCCATAATCTATAGTGTGTGACATAAGGTGCCCATAATCTGTAGTGTGTAACATAAGGTCCCCATAATCTATAGTGTGTGACATAAGGTCCCCATAATCTATAGTGTGTGTGACATAAGGTCCCCATAATCTATAGTGTGTGACAAAAGGTCCCCATAATTTATAGTGTGTGACATAAGGTCCCCATAATCTATAGTGTGTGACATAAGGTCCCCATAATCTATAGTGCGTGACATAAGGTCCCCATAATCTATAGTGTGTAACATAAGGTCCCCATAATCTATAGCGTGTGACATAAGGTCCCCATAATCTATAGTGCGTGACATAATGTCCCCATAATCTATAGTGTGTGACATAAGGTCCCCATAATCTATAGTGTGTGACATAAGGTCCCCATAATCTATAGTGCGTGACATAAGGTCCCCATAATCTATAGTGTGTGACATAAGGTCCCCATAATCTATAGTGTGTGACATAAGGTCCCCATAATCTATAGTGTGTGACATAAGGTCCCCATAATCTATAGTGTGTGACATAAGGTCCCCATAATCTATAGTGTGTGACATATGGTCCCCATAATCTATTGTGTGTGACACAAGGTCCCCATAATATATAGTGTGTGACATAAGGTCCCCATAATCTATAGTAATGTATGGTCCCCATAATCTATAGTGTGTGACATAAGGTCCCCATAATCTATAGTAACATATGGTCCCCATAATCTATAGTGTGTGACATAAGGTCCCCATAATCTATAGTGTGTGACATAAGGTCCCCATAATCTATAGTGTGTGACATAAGGTCCCCATAATATATAGTAGCAAATGGTCCCCATAATCTATAGTGTGTGACATAAGGTCCCCATAATCTATAGTAACATATGGTCCCCATAATCTATAGTGTGTGACATAAGGTCCCCATAATCTATAGTGTGTGAAAAAAGGTCCCCATAATCTATAGTGTGTGACATAAGGTCCTCATAATCTATAGTTTGATATGGTCCCCATAATCTATAGTGTGTGACATAAGGTCCCCATAATCTATAGTGTGTGACATAAGGTCCCCATAATCTATAGTAACATATGGTCCCCATAGTCTATAGTGTGTGACATAAGGTCCCCATAATCTATTGTAACATAAGGTCCCCATAATCTATAGTAACATAAGGTCCCCGTAATCTGTTCCAAACAAGAATAATCTGACACAGGCCGTCAATGTAAACTCACTCTGGAAGACTTCCTTCTGTTTGGGTTTTTTCTTGTTTTTGCTCTTTTTGTGGTCTTCTACGGAGCTCTCTTCTGCTACTTTCAAAAACACCTGAAAAAAAAAGCAATGTCGTTTCTGGTAATGACACAAAGTCTCTACAAAACCAGTTATCACAATATCCTACCAATGTTTGACAACTTCAGACTTATTATTTTTCTCAATTTTTGTTAGTCACTATACAGGAACAAACACACATACATTTACATACATGCACACACACATAGCAAACACACACACATACACACACATAGCAAACACACACACATACACACACATAGCAAACATGCATAGCAAACAGGCATAGCAAACACATACACATAGCAAACACACACACACATATAGCAAACACGCATAGCAAACACACACACACATAGCAAACACACACACATAGCAAACACACATACACACACATAGCAAACACACACACACACATAGCAAACACACACACACACACATGGCAAATACACACACACACACATAGCAAACACGCATAGCAAACACACACACACACATATAGCAAACACACACACACACATGCAAACACACACACACACACACACACATATAGCAAACATGCATAGCAAATACACACACATGCACATAGCAGACACACACACACATATAGCAAACACACACACACACACATACCAAACACGCATAGCAAACACACACACATACCAAACACGCATAGCAAACACACACACACACATAGCAAACGCACACACACATAGCAAACACACACACATAGCAAACACATACACATATAGCAAAAACACACACACACATAGCAAACACATACACATATAGCAAACACACACACACACACATAGCAAACACATACACATATTGCAAACACATACACACACATATAGCAAACACATACACACATAGCAAACATTCACACACATAGCAAACACATACACACATAGCAAACACACACACATAGCAAACACATACACACATAGCAAACACACACACACATAGCAAACACACACACATATAGCAAACACACACATAGCAAACACACACACACACATAGCAAACACACACACATAGCAAACACGCACACACACATAGCAAACATGTATAGCAAACACACACACACACATAGCAAACACGCACACACACACATAGCAAACATGTATAGCAAACACACACACACACACATAGCAAACACGCACACACACACATAGCCAACATGCATACAAACACACACACACACACGCATAGCAAACACACACACACATAGCAAACACACACACACATAGCAAACACACATACACACACATAGCAAACACACACACACATAGCAAACATGCATAGCAAACACACACACACATAGCAAACACACACACATTTAGCAAACACACACACACACATACCAAACACGCATAGCAAACACACACACACATAGCAAACACACACACATATAACAAACATGCATAGCAAACATACACACACATAGCAAACATGCATAGCAAACACACACACACACATAGCCAACATGCATAGCAAACACACACATAGCAAACACACACACACATAGCAAACATGCATAGCAAACACACACACACATAGCAAACACACATAGCAAACACATACACACATATAGCAAACACACACATAGCAAACACACACACATATAGCAAACACATACACACACATAGCAAACACACACACACATAGCAAACACACACACACTTAGTGAACATATACACACGCATAAGGGGGGGGGGCGGGGGATAAACTTCATGTGGGCATATCTGGGACAAACTTTAGGTGGGCTTGTCTGGGACCAAATTTAGGTGGGCTTGTCTTGGACCAACTAAAGGTGGGCTTGTCTGGGACCAAATTTAGGTGGGCTTGTCTTGGACCAACTTTAGGTGGGCTTGTCTGGGACCAACTTTAGGTGGGCTTGTCTGGGACCAAATATATGTAGGCTTGTCTGGGACCAACTTTAGGAGGGCTTGTTGGTCTTGTCTGGGACGATCCTATCTTCAAACTTTACTATGTGTTGTCTTAGATTGATATCATTTTCTTTCTTTGAAATCAATTTGAGGAACTTGATCGTTTGTTACCTCCTCAAGGCTAGTGTCGGAGATCCCATAGCTGGAGATGCCAAGATTTGCATAGGACTTTTCCAAAGCAGCAAACAGCTTCTGATACTTCTCAGCATGGCTGTCGCTCTCTGGCAGACGGTAACAGACTTCCATGCTGTTGTCTTCCACCAGGACAGCTCCAGGAACAAACTTCTGGATGAAAGCTGTCAGTCTGCACACATTGTAACCTGGGATGGAAGATAAAGTGTACGCACAGGTCAGAGAATGAAATCTACACAAAGGTCAGAGAACTAGACATTCCCAAAGGTCAGAGCTGGCTCAGCTTCAGCTGTATTACTGGTAATGACAATGCTACGGCTCATACCTTCAACAGTCTGGTTATTCCAGCCATGGTATATGGATGTGATGGGTTGAACCCAGGGAAAGCTGATGCAGATAGGCTCTGCATTGCCCAACGAGCGATGGAGCGAAGAACATCAAAGACCTCCCTTCGAGGCCAAATCACAACGCAAAGATCAGACATCGAACTTCCTTCACTGATATCATAGATGTCACGCTGTTACGGAAATACTGATGGGCTGGTCAGGCATGACGGATAACAGTTGGACACGTAGAGTGACCGCGGCCGAGGCTGCGGTGGAGAGATGACCAGAAGGAAACCCTGGGCCCAACATGGTACACCAAGGCAAAAGAGCAAAATGAGTTTACTCAACATTTGGCTACTTGGCATCAGACACACGTGCCTGATTGGATATCAGGAGATATTGAGATTTACAGGTCCGAGAATGAGAGGAGAAAGAGGGAGAAACTAGCCATGAGTTAGGTCAGCTACCAGAGATGTACTCACAGGTTGTGTAAGGGAGAATCTAGCCATGAGTTAGGTCAGCTACCAGAGATGATTGTTGTAAGTACTAACCTCAGCAACAACAACTTGACAATGGAAACTGTGAGCACTTTAATCACTGTCTAGACTGCCTGATCTGGGACCATCTCACATTTAACATTATCTCACCTGGGACCATCTCACATTTAACATTATCTCACCTGGGACCATCTCACATTTAACATTATCTCACCTGGGACCATCTCACATTTAACATTATCTCACCTGGGACCATCTCACATTAAACATTATGTCACCTGGGACCATCTCACATTTAATGTTATCTCACCTGGGACCATCTTGTCTTTGCTCGGCTTAAAAAGATCACCATCCACATCATCACCATCTACATCAAAGCCATCCACATCGTGACCTTCGTCCTGATACATCAAGGCAGGCTGGGAAGTCAACGGGAACATATTACTTGAGATGACACATTGCATGACGTATATTTATGGTACAGGCTTTAACTTGACTTAACTTCTTTATACTGGTTTAGAAGACCCTGTAGAGTCTGTATACAGCCAGTTTCATTTACAACACCTTGCTCTAAAAGCTATTGGCATCTAATTTATTCTTAAATGCATTAACTGTACCTGCCTCCACTACCTCCCCTGGCAATGCATTCCAAGCATTCACCACCCTCTGACTACACAATCATTTCCTAATATCTAATCAGGACCTCTCTTTAGTCAATTTGTAGCTATGCCCGCTTGTTATTGTGGGTGGCTGTATTTTTAAAAAAACTGGTTATAGTCTAATTTATCCGTTCCTCTGATCATCTTATAAACCTGTATTAAGTCACCACGAATTCTTCTCTCTTCGAGACACTGTAGGCCGGTTTTCCTGAGTCTTTCCTCATAACTGTAATTCTGGAATCCCACTATCATCTTTGTCACTCTTTTTTGTATCCTTTCCAGCACGTTTATATCCCCTCCATGATAAGGACTCCCTGCCTGTACACAGTACTCCAATCTAGGTCTAACTAATGCTTTATACAGTTTGACTATCACTTCCTTGCTCCTATGTTTAATATTTCTTTTAATCATACCTAACATTGCATTTGCCTTTTTCACTGCTTCCTGGACTTACTCACTCACCTTACCTGTATGATCTATTATAACCCCTAGGTCCCTTTCCTTATCTATCTTTCTAATATTGTTCTCTCTCATTCTGTAATCATGTTCCATATTGGATCTACCCATGTGGATGACTGTACATTTATCTACATTAAACTCCATTTGCCAGCTTACAGACCATTCTCGAATTTTATCTAAATCCGACCTCAATATATCCACTTCTACTTTAGACGAGACACTACTGCATAGTTTTGTGTCATCAGCAAATTTTGCAATCATGGATCTCATTTCAATGTCCAAATCATTTATATATATTATATATAAGAACAAAATTGGTCCCAAAACCGAGCCCTGTGGCACTCCACTTTTTATTTCACACCACTCAGAGTACTCCTTATTTATGCCCACCCTCTGCCTTCTTCTCGTTAACCAATTTTCAATCCATTCGGCAACTTCCCCACCTATTCCATGTGATTTTAACTTTTGAAATAACCTTTTATGAGGTACTCTATCAAAGGCCTTTGCAAAATCTAGATAAATAACATCCACTGGCTCCCCTTTATCTATCATTTTGGTAACCTCCTCCATGAATTCTAATACATTTTAAGCATGATCTCCCTCTAGTAAACCCATGCTGACTATTTCAGATTAGATTAAACTTTTCTAAATGCATTTAAATGTTTTCTTTGATTATTGACTCTAACAATTTACAGACTATGCTCGTTAAACTCACCGGTCTATAATTTGCCGGATCTGATTTTTTGCCTTTTTTGAATAAGGGGATCACTCCTGCATCTTTCCAATCCCGTGGAACAATCCCTTTTGTAAGTGATTGAGAACATAATATAGCCAATGGTTTTGCTAGTTGGTCTCTAATTTCATACAGCAATTTTGGATGAATACCATCTTGACCTAAACATTTATCCACTTTCAACCCCTCCATTTTTTTAAAAACCATTTCCTTTGTAATACAGATTGATCTTAATCCCGCTGTATCCATGTCTCTTTGAAAAATATCTATAGGCTCTTGGATCTTGGAGCAGTCCTCTTTTGTGTAGACTGTGCCAAGGTACTGATTGAGTAGATTAGCTGCCTCCCTATTCTCACTTATTATTTTTCCTGTGCTGTATATGAGAGGGCCTACTTTGTCTTTCGTTCTTTGTTTATTTCTAACATAAGAGAAGAAGCTTTTACTGTCACTCTTGATCCTCTGAGCAAGTTTCTTTTCTAAGTCTATTTTTGCTGTTTTATCCTCTTTCTGAGATATGTTCTGCTTGTCCAAATATTTTAAATATGTTTCTTTTGATTTACCTGCCTCTATATAATTTTTTCCATGCTTTATTTTTAGCTCTTCTACATTTCACTACAAATCTAGTTATCCACTTTTTACACTTAGGGTTTACCTCCCTACATGGAACACATTCCTCTTTTAGCATTTCTTGAACTGTTTTAAAACTCTCCCACTCCTGTTCAACATCTGTTCCTCCGACAATATCTTTCCAGATTATGTGGGTCGCTGCCTCTTTCATCTTCTTAACATCTGCCTTAGAGTAGTCATATGTTTCACGTGTTTATGTTTACTTCTTTCTCTTAACCTTAGGCACGCTACATAATTTTTGAAAAAAATTTGACCTAATTAATTTTCTTAATTAGTCGCTGTGGTAGTCGTCTTTCAAAATTTGTAACTTTTATGTTTGTTTGTCAATAAATATGATTTTCTGGCGTGTAGATACACAATAGCATAACGAACATGTGGGTGTTATTGTTTTTGTTGTATGTTTGTTAGTTTTTGAGATTTAAAAAGATGAAGTTGAAAATTTATGAAAATCTCGGGGAAAATTTGGACTCGACCACTAGGCCTAGTCGCTTCGATAGAAAACCATGGAAACCACAACAATGTATCGATACTGTGTTTACAATATCGCCACAACTGTTAGTTTCAATTCAAACGTAGTTCTTTCATTTAAACAAACAAAATAAACAGATCTACGCGATAAAAATCTTTCTCAACAACCTACTTCCCCTTTCGCAAAATGTCGGCTTGCTCCAAACGGCGTATACAAAATTAAAACTGTTCAAAAGCCATTTGTAATCAAACACATGATACTTTAACCGGCAAAATATCGTGTATATATGGAGGGCATAGTCAGCAGTAAAAAATGGCTGTCAGGAGTGACTCCGTTCAACAACAAAAAAAAAACAACATTTTTCCGCACACCGTTTTTGCAGGCCGAGCTGGTTAGAAGGGATCGGACAAGGGCATGCTAAAGGTTAATAAGATCCCAACGGATGATTTGATGGTCACTTGAGCCAAACAGTTCCCCAACTGTAACGTTTTCAATCATATTTTCCTCTGTAGTAAAAACTAGGTCGAGTGTGTTTTTGCCTCCCGTGGCTGCTTCTACATGTTGAATTAAAAAATTGTCAGTTATGCACTTAACAAAAGGTTTTGACTCGGCAAGTGCTTCTGCCATATCCCATTTTATTTCTGGCAAGTTGAAATCCCCCATTAATAATAATTTCCCTTCACTTGCCTTTGCTATACTACTAATCAGCTCCTCATCTTCCTCTTTTTGACTTGATAGACATCTATAGCACACTCCAATCTCTGTTTTTTCACCCCCACTTTCTATTTCTCCCCATACACTTTCATTTTTGTTACCACATGATAAATCATCTTTGATCGTTATATTCACAGAATTTTTACAGTATAATAAAACGCCACCTCCCTTAGCCTTGTCTCCAACTATCCTATCTTTCCTTAACATTGTATATCCCTCAATTTCAAGCTCACTATCTGCAATCTCCTCATTTGTCCATGATTCTGTTAACCCTATTATATCTAGTTTTTCTTCTTCTACATACAGTTCCAATTCTTCTCTTTTATTTACTATGCTTCTCACATTTGCATAAAAACATTTTAGTTTATAATGTTGTTGTTTTTCCACTTTTTGCTTTTGCTTTATCATTTTAGTGTTTGCTTTTCCACTACTTTGATCTGCCCTAGTGTAGGTATCGCAACATATTAGACTTAAATTTATTCTAGTGTAGATATATCAGACAAATATATTCTAGTATAGATATATCAGACAAATCTATTCTAGTGTAGATATATCAGACAAATCTATTCTAGTGTAGATATATCAGACAAATCTATTCTAGTGTAGATATATCAGACAAATCTATTCTAGTGTAAATATATCAGACAAATCTATTCTCGTGTCGACACATCAGACTTAAATCTATTCTCGTGTAGACATATCAGACTTAAATCTATTCTCGTGTAGACATATCAGACTTAAATCTATTCTCGTGTAGACATATCAGACTTAAATCTATTCTCGTGGAGACATATCAGACTTAAATCTATTCTAGAGTAGACATATCAGACTTAAATCTATTCTAGAGTAGACATATTAGTCTCCACAGTTCCCCCACACCTCCACAGTTATCCCCTCCCCCATCCTCCTCATCAAAAGTTATAACCCCCACATCCACCAGTTACCCCCCCCCCCCTCATCCACAGTTACCCCCCACACACCTCCACATCCATCACAGTCCTGATGCTGGTCGCTGAAGAAGGTCGGCCATGTTGAGAGAAGGGGTCACCAACAGGACAACCATTGCCTGCGTGGTCAGCCTCTTGGGCATCCTGGCGGACAAGGGTCAGGTAGTAGCCACTGCCATAACGGTTTTTCAGAAAGAGGCTTGTTCCAACAGTGCAGAGTTTTCCGTGCGATATGATGGCGATTCTATCACCAAGAACATCCGCTTCATCCATGTGATGTGTGGATAAGATGATTGTCCGATCTGAGGAAACACAAGAATAACCATCTTGAGCCATGTGATGTGTGTACAAGAATAACCAACTTGAACCATGTGATGTGTGTACAAGAATAAGCAGCTTGAACAATGTGATGTGTGTACAAGAATAACCAGCTTGAACCATGTGATGTGTGTACAAGAATAGCCAGCTTGAACCATGTGATGTGTTAGTTAGTTAGTTTTCTGTCCACTATTCCACTAAGTGTCGTGGGGAGCTTCAGTCGTCTGTCCTGCGCCAAGTGAGTTGTGTCGGTCAATGTGAGCCCGTGTAGCTGCACAATCACTCTAATGTTATCTATCCACCTGTCCCTCGGCCGCCCCCTTGCCCTGTAGCCAGATCTACCAGCATTGTAAGCCATCAGGGGAAGTTGATGAGGGTGCATTCTCATGAGATGACCAAACCAACTTATTTTCTGCCTAGAAATGTATTCGACACAAGCCGTAGTGCCGACCATACTTCGAATATCGTTGTTCTGCATTCTGTCTCTCCTGGTAACACCAATGACTTTCCTCAAACACTTCATTTCACAAGTCGAAATTCTGCTCTCATGCGGGCGCATGACAGAGGCCATGTTTAGCACTGGTGGCTCAGAATCTACATAAATATATTGTTTATCAGCTGTTGCTTTGTTGCCAAACTAATGCTCGGGTGTCTAAGCAGTGGGAACAGCTGATAAGTCACTGCAGATGCTGTCTGACACCTAGTCTCAATTTCCCTGTCGATCCTACCATCTGCTGAAAAAACACAGCCCAAATACTTGAACTCATGGACCTGTTGAAGAGCAATATCATTTAGACTTATCTTGAGTGGCCCAGGAGTTTTACTGATCATCATAGTTTCTGTTTTGTTCTCGCTAATTCGCATTTTGTATTTAGCACAGGTAGTCGCAAGCGCATTCATGTGGTTTTGCAGTTTGTTTTCATTGTCGTGCAGCAAGCACTGATCACCTGCAACGAGTAATTAGTGTATAGAGTTATGTTCTGCTTCAGATTTCTCAATTTGACCATTCTCTGATACGATTTTGTCCATGTAGATGTTAAACAAGAGAGGAGAAAGCACACACCCTTGTCTCACGCCAGTAGAGTTTGAAAAGCACCTGTGACACCATCAGTCATTCTCACGACGTTTGTACTCGAATGATACAGTGCTCTGACATTATCAAGAAGTTTGCCTTGTACACCATCATCTTCCAGTATCTTCCAAAGTTTAATCCTGTCTACCCTATCAAACATTTTTTTTAGATCAATGAAAGCAACACACAGATTTTCCTTGTATTCTATTAATCTTTTGCTTATCTGCCTTAAGGTGAACAGGGCTTCCGTGCACCTCATACCTCGGCGGAATCCAAATTGAGCTCTGGATAGTTGAGGTTCAACAATAGGTCTTATTCTATATTCCATGATCTTCACATACATTTTACCAGTGTGGCTAAGTAGTGATATGCCTCTGTACGTGTCACAGTTTCCTTTGTCGACCTTTTTCTTCCAAATTGGAACAATTATAGCTTGCTGTCAGTCGTCTGGTACGCGTCTGTCTTTCCATGCCTTTGTGAAGAGTCTATGTAGCCAGAGTAATCCTGTTTCCCCACATGCATGAATCACCTCCATTGTTATGCCATCCTTGCCTGGTGACTTATTCCTGGGAATATTCTTTATAACTCTCTCTGTTTCTTGAATCATTATGTCGGGTTCGGTATGATCTGGGTTGCATGGTAGAAAAACTGAATCCCTGTGGAGGTAGTTGGGTTGAAAAGTTCTTGGACGTATTCCTTCCACCGATCTCTTGTGATGTGTGTATAACAATAACCAGCTTGAACCATGTGATCTGTGTACAAGAATAACCAGCTTGAACTATATGATGTGTGTACAAGAAAAGCCAGTCGAGAACTGATAACAGAACTGACCCTGAGAACAGATGTCGAGATCGTCCGAGAACTGATAATAGAACTGACACTGAGAACAGATATTCAGATCGTCCAAGAACTGATAATAGAACAGAGCCTGAGAACAAATATTGAGATCGTCCAAGAACTGATAATAGAACTAACCCTGAGAACAGATATTGAGATTGTCCAAGAACTGATAAAAGAATAGACCCTGAGAACAG
The DNA here is from genome assembly GCA_036924085.1 of Ariolimax columbianus. Taxonomy (NCBI): domain Eukaryota; kingdom Metazoa; phylum Mollusca; class Gastropoda; order Stylommatophora; family Arionidae; genus Ariolimax; species Ariolimax columbianus. The sequence goes on from JAVGWX010000008.1 coordinate 917,201, forward strand.
ATATTCAGATCAAGTCCAAGAACTGATAATAGAACTGACGCTGAGAACAGATATTCAGATCAAGTCCAAGAACTGATAATAGAACTGACCCTGAAAACAGATATTCAAATCAAGTCCAAGAACTGATAATAGAACAGAGCCTTGGAAAAACAAAACGGAAAGCCTAAACCTGGACAAAGAAGGGAACAAGCTAGTCAGAGCCATGAATGACGAAACCCCGTCAAACAAACAAATTACCATCAAGCAGGGCGAAAACTTGCTCACCGGTAAGAAAGCCGCAAACGCTTTTGTCGATCACTATGCCAGAGCAAACCACATCGAGGTCCCTGCAGATAGGCATACAGACATTAGTGAAGAGCTAAAGGGGCACGACAACATCAATACGGCACCTGAAGAGCATATGATGGCCAAATTAACAATGCGCGAAATGGAAGAGGCTATGAGAACATTAAAGAAAAGGAAATCTCCCGGAAAAGACGGGATAACAAACAAAATGCTGATGGGGCTGGGCCAAACAGCGAAGAAGAAACTGCTATCGGTCCTGAACCAAAGCTGGAAAAGGGGAATTGTACCCCAGGCATGGAAAGACGCAGTACTTGTACCAGTACCAAAAACAGGAAAGGACAAAACAGATCCAAATGGATACAGGCCCATCAGCCTACTGAGCTGTGTCGGCAAGCTGATGGAACGTATGATAAACACCAGACTGATGTGGCATCTGGAAGAAAAACGAATACTAATTCCACAGCAAGCCGGCTTTAGACAGCACAGATCCACTGAGGACCAGGTCATCCTCATAGCCCAGGAAATAGAAGATGCCTACCAGGCACAGAAACACACAGTAGCTGTTTGGGTGGATCTGGAAAAGGCATTTGACAAAGTCTGGAAAGATGGACTTAAAGTCAAGTTAAGAAGAAGTGATGTTTGTGGGAAAATGTACAAGTGGATCAACCACTACCTCAAACAAAGAACGGCCAGAGTCCAAGTACAAGGGCAGATGAGCAAAAAGGTGACACTCAAGCAGGGAGTACCCCAAGGGGGAGTACTGTCACCCACACTCTTCCTGGTATATATAAACGACATTACAGAGAATATACCAAGAAGAGTCCATAGCTCAATGTTTGCAGACGATCTGGCTATGTGGACCTCTGAAAAGAATCTCACCATAGCAAGAAATCGGATGCAGCAGGCCCTAACATCGCTGGAAGAGTGGGCGAACTCGTGGCTGGTCAAAATAAACGAGGAGAAAACCACATGCACAATATTCTCGCTTTCAATAAAACCCCAAAATACCAAATTAAGTTTAAATGGCAAATTCCTGCAGCCAAACGACAACCCAAACTATCTGGGAGTCACATTTGATCGGCGCATGACATGGAAAAGTCAGATCGAGAGAAACCGAATGAGAGCCAGAGAAAGAATGGCAATCATGAGGAAACTTGCTGGCACAAGCTGGGGAGCAGAGGAAGGCATACTAAAGAAACTGTACACTGGAAGAGTGAGACCAGTTCTCGAGTATGGCATTGCGGCATGGACAACAGCAGCAAAGGTGAACTTCGATAAAGTTAGCAAACTTCAAAACCAAGCCATGAGAGTTATAACAGGAGGCATGAAGTCAACGCCAATTGTAGAACTTGAAAAGATTACAAAACTGCAATCCATGACCGATAGAAGAGACTGCAGAGCCCAGCTGCAGTCAGAGAAACTCCGAAGACTGACTGACCATCCAATGCACCAGAGACTAAACAATTTGGGAAATGGGAAAATAAAGTGGAGAAACTTTGCAGAAATAACCAAAGCAAAGATGCACGAAGATCCCATAAACGCACTAACAACACCAAAACCCATCACTACTGTACGAAAACCTACCTGGAGGCAGGATATATTTCCAGAAGTGGTAGAAAATATACCAGGTATTGGAAACAAAAACTGCCAGACTGAAAAAGAAAGGAGAGATACTACACTAAGCTTTATATCGAAAAGCTACCCAAGCATGGACTGGACCCATGCATACACCGACGGTTCTGTAACAAACACTACACAGAACGGAGGGGCAGGAGCATTCCTGAACCTACCAAATGGCAGAAAAATAACACTGTCATTCGCTACTGGTAAGTACACAAGCAATTTCAGAGCGGAGGCAGAGGCACTGAGGGCGGCAGTGGAAGAAATGGTGACACACAAAGAAAATCAAAGCCATATAGTCCTGATTACAGATGCTCTCGCCGTAGTCACAGCGCTAAAAAGCCAGAAAAACACTGAGCTTAATGACTTAAGAGCAGCACTCTGCCAACTGTGCCAGCAGTCCGCACCAAAAAGGGTAGTGGTACAGTGGGTCCCATCACACTGCAACATCCAAGGCAACGAGGAGGCAGACAGACTGGCAAAAGAAGGTGCAAGACTACCACAAACAGATACTAGTATGACGTACGAAGAGTCAAAACGGCTTATCAAAGCCAGATACATGACCAAATGGGAAACCGAACATACTGGTTACACCAAAAATGATGCCTATTACCAGTTGAACCGAAGAGAGCAGGTCTTTGTCTTCAGACTTCGCACTGGCCACAATAGACTGAGGTACCACCTATTCAACAAATTGAAGATAGGTGGTACCGACGAATGCCCGTGCGGTACCGGTAAAATGACCGCTGAACATCTGCTGCAGAACTGCCCGACATACGAGGATCAGAGAGAGCAGATGTGGCCATCACCAGTGGAACTGCAAGACAAGCTCTATGGCAGTGTCGACAGCCTCAGGATGACCGCCGCTTTTTTCGAAAAAATAATGGTTACTGTCTGACTGCGTACGAAGAAGAAGAAGAACAGAGCCTGAGAACAGATATTGAGAGCAGAATATAAGAGAAGATGATGTTGACAATTTGCAAACGAATATTAGAGTTTCTGCCAACTGAGCCTCAATCAACCACCTCACAATCACGGAGACTGAAAGAGATCTGCCAACTGAGCCTCAATCAACCAGTTTCTGCTAACTGAGCCTCAATCAACCACCTCAAAATCAAGGAGACAGAAAGAGATCTGCCAACTGAGCCTCAATCAACCACCTCACAATCACGGAGACTGAAAGAGATCTGCCAACTGAGCCTCAATCAACCAGTTTCTGCCAACTGAGCCTCAATCAACCACCTCACAATCACAGAGACAGAAAGAGATCTGCCAACTGATCCTCAATCAATAAGTTTCTGCCAACTGAGCCTCAATCAACCAGTTTCTGCCAACTGAGCCTCAATCAACCAGTTTCTGCCAACTGAGCCTCAATCAACCACCTCACAATCACAGAGAAAGAAAGAGATCTGCCAACTGAGCCTCAATCAACCAGTTTCTGCCAACTGAGCCTCAATCAACCACCTCACAATCACAGAGACTGAAAGAGATCTGCCAACTGAACCTCAATCAACCACCTCACAATCACAGAGACTGAAAGAGATCTACCAACTGAGCCTCAATCAACCAGTTTCTGCCAACTGAGCCTCAATCAACCACCTCACAATCACAGAGACAGAAAGAGATCTGCCAACTGAGCCTCAATCAACCACCTCACAATCACGGAGACAGAAAGAGATCTGCCAACTGAACCTCAATCAACCACCTCACAATCACGAAGACAGAAAGAAATCTGCCAACTGAACCTCAATCAACCACCTCACAATCACAGAGACAGAAAGAGATCTGCCAACTGAGCCTCAATAAACCAGTTTCTGCCAACTGAGCCTCAATCAACCACCTCTCAATCACGGAGACAGAAAGAGATCTGCCAACTGAACCTCAATCAACCACCTCACAATCACAGAGACTGAAAGAGATCTGCCAACTGAGTTTCTTACCTTAACTTCTTTATACTGGTTTATAAGACTTTGTAGAGTCTGTATACAACCAGTTTCATTTACATTGCTTTGCTCTAAAAGCTATGCGCATCCAATTTATTCTTAAATGCATTAAGTGTCCCTGCCACCACTACCTCCTATGTCAATGCATTCCCAGCATTCATCACTCTCTGACTAAAACATATTTCCTAATATCTAATCTGGACCTTTCTTTAGTTAATTTGTAGCTATGCCCTGTGGTCTAATTTATCCATTCCTCTGATCATCTTATAAACCTGTATTAAGTCACCACGAATTCTTCTCTCTTCGAGACACTGTAGGCCAGTTTTTCTGAGTCGTTCCTCATAACTGTAATTCTGGAATCCCACTATCATCTTTGTCGCTCTTTTTTGTATCCTTTCCAGCATGTTTATGTCCCCTCTATCATAACGACTCCACACCTGTACACAGTACTCCAATCTAGGTCTAACTAAAGCTTTATACAGTTTGACGATCACTTCCTTACTCCTATGTTTAATATTTCTTTTTATCATACCTAACATTGCATTTGCCTTTTTCACTGCTACCTTAACTTGCTCACTCACCTTTCCTGTATGATCTATTATAACCTCTAGGTCCCTTTCCTTATCTATCTTTCTAATATTGTTTTCTCCCATTCTGTAATTATGTTCCATATTGGATCTACCCATGTGGATGACTGTACATTTATCTACATTAAACTCCATTTGCCAGCTTACAGACCATTCTCAAATTTTATCTAAATCCGACATCAATATATCCACTTCCGCTTTAGATGAGACACTAGTGCAAAGTTTTGTCATCCGTGAATTTTGCAATCATGGATCCCATATCAATGTCCAAATAGTTTAAATATAACAAGAACAAAATTGGTCCCAAAACCGAGCCACGTGGCACTCCACTTTTCACTTCACACCACTTAGAGTACTCCTTATTTATGCTCACCCTCTGCCTTCTTAACCAATTTTCAATCCATTTTGCAACTTCCCCACCTATTCCATGTGATTTTAACTTTCAAAATAATCTTTGATGAGGTACTCTATCAAAGGCCTTAGCAAAATCTAGATAAATAATATCCACTGGCTCCCCTTTATCTATCATTTTGGTAACCTCCTCCATGAATTCTAATAAATTTGTTAAGCACGATCTCCCTCTAGTAAACCCATGCTGACTATTTCTGATTAGATTAAATTTGTTTAAATACATTACAATGTTTTCTTTGATTATTGACTCTAACAATTTACAGACTTTGCTCGTTAAACTCACCGGTCTATAATTTGCTGGATCAGATTTTTTGCCCTTTTTAAATAAGGGGATTACTCCCGCATCTTTCCAATCCCGTGGAACAATCCCTTTTGTAAGTGATTGAGAACATAATATTGCCAATAGTTTTGCTTGTTGGTCTCTAATTTCATACAGCAATTGTGAATGAATACCATCTTGACCTGGACATTTATCCACTTTCAACCCCTCCAATTTTTTAAAAACCATTTCCCTATGTAATACAGATTGATCTTAATCCCGCTATATCCATGTCTCTTTGGAAGATATCTATAGGCTCTGGGATCTTGGTGCAGTCCTCTTTTGTGTAGACTGAGCCAAAGTACTGATTGAGTAGATTAGCTAATCTCACTTATTATTTTTCCTGTGCAGTCATGAGATCAGACAGAATTTATGAAACTGATGTGTGGTGTTAGAGGCTAATTCAATTTGTGAAGCTGATGCTCGGTTTTAGAGTCCAATTCAAGGATTGAGAGGTGTGTCATAGATAGTTGTGGTGTCATGTGAAATAAAGGCGAGAACTGCATTACATATAACTAAAGGATGTCTATTGGACAGGTCAGTTACAGAACTAAAGGGTATCTATTGGACAGGTCAGTTACAGAACTAAAGGGTGTCTATTGCACAGATCAGTTACAGAACTAAAGGGTGTCTATTGGATAGGTCAGTTACAGAACTAAAGGGTGTCTATTTGACAGGTCAGTTACAGAACTAAAGGGTGTCTATTAGACAAGTCAGTTACAGAACTAAAGGATATCTATTGGACAGGTCAGTTACAGAACTTAAGGGTGTATTGGACAGGTCAGTTACAGAACTAAAGGGTGTCTATTGCACAGGTCAGTTATAGAACTAAAGGATGTCTATTGGACAATTAAACAGACCAATTACAGAACTAAATGGTGTCTATTAGACAGGTCAGTTACAGAACTAAAGGGTGTCTATTGGACAGGTCAGTTACAGAACTAAAGGGTGTCTATTGGACAGGTCAGTTACAGAACTAAAGGGTGTCTATTGCACAGGTCAGTTACAGAACTAAAGGGTGTCTATTGCACAGGTCAGTTACATAACTAAAGGATGTCTATTGGACAATTAAACAGACCAATTACAGAACTAAATGGTGTCTATTGGACAGGTCAGTTACAGAACTAAAGGGTGTCTATTGGACCGGACAGTTACAGAGTTTAAGGATCACTATTGTGTTATCGGTTACTTAGACTTAACAGCTGCCCGTTGGCCAGGATGGCCACACAGATAACGGCTGCCCGTTGGCCAGGATGGCCACACAGATAACGGCTGCCCGTTGGCCAGGAAAGCCACACAGATAATGGCTGCCCATTGGCCAGGATGGCCACACAGATAACGGCTGCCCGTTAGCCAGGAAAGCCACACAGATAACGGCTGCCCGTTGGCCAGGAAAGCCACACTGATAACAGTCTAACGTAACATGTTTGAACGTTTGTTTCAGAAATGTCTTTCCAACCTTTCCTAAATTTAAGCAGCAGTTCCCAGATGGCCCTTCGAGCGTATGGGTCCACACCAGCCGTGGGCTCATCCAGTATGACCGTACGTGATCCACCCACAAATGCTATGGCAACCGACAGCTTGCGTTTCATGCCACCTGGAATGAGAGAAGGACATTGCAGAAACAATTAATAAGGGCTTTACAGTAATTAGAATTGTTAATGGGGCAAATTAGTAGGGGCTTTACAGTAATTAGAATTGTGAATGGGGCAAATTAGTAGGGGCTTTACAGTAATTAGAATTGTGAATGGGGCAAATTAGTAGGGGCTTTACAGTAATTAGAATTGTGAATGGGGCAAATTAGTAGGGGCTTTACAGTAATTAGAATTGTGAATGGGGCAAATTAGTAGGGGCTTTACAGTAATTAGAATTGTGAATGGGGCAAATTAGTAGGGGCTTTACAGTAATTAGAATTGTTAATGGGGCAAATTAGTAGTCAAGAAACAGCATTATCTATCTTAGTGAATGCACATACAGACATTAGAGTGTGTGAACACACATACAGACATTAGAGTGTGTGAACACACATACAGGCAGAGTGTGTGAACACATACAGATATTAGAGTGTGGGAGCACACATACAGACATTAGAGTGTATGAACACACATTCAGAAATTAGAGTGTGTGAACACACATACAGGCAGAGTGTGTGAACACATACAGATATTAGAGTGTGTGAACACATACAGATATTAGAGTGTGTGAACACACAAACAGACATTAGAGTGTGTGAACACATACAGTTATTAGAGTGTGTAAACACATACATATATTAGAGTGTGTGAACACACAAACCGACATTAGAGTGTGTGAACACATACATATATTAGAGTGTGTGAACACACATACAGACATTAAAGTGTGTGAACATATCTAAACATCAGAGACATTGAGAATGTGAACAAATGAAGACATTAGAGTCTACACAAGCAGACATTTGAGAATGTTTAACCCTTTATATCTCATGAGAGGAATCTGAAAGTATTTGTAAGTAAAGCGGGTAATCTGAAAGTATTCCTATCTTATGAAATCTTTGAACTGAAAGTATCCCTATCTCATGAAATCTCTGACCTGAAAGTATTCCTATCTCATGAAATCTCTGACCTGAAAGTATCTCATGAAATCTCTGACCTGAAAGTATCTCATGAAATCTCTGACCTGAAAGTATCTCATGAAATCTCTGACCTGAAAGTATCTCATGAAATCTCTGACCTGAAAGTATCTCATGAAATCTCTGACCTGAAAGTATCTCATGAAATCTCTGACCTGAAAGTATCTCATGAAATCTCTGACCTGACAAGTTCTTGGACTTTTCCTTGCGCTTGTGAGGCAGCTTGACATCCTGGATGATCTGCTCCATCTCAGACTTGATGTCTGCCGAGTCTGTTCCCTTCAGCCGAGCGTAGAACCAGATGTGTTCCTCCACTGTCAGGCTGGAGCAGAGAATATAGGTCAGCAACCTTAACTCTCATTACATTTACATTCCAAATACAATTTGTGTAGAAGAAACTAGCTATGAGGAGAGCAGACACAAAGAGGGCAGCGGACACAATGAAGGCAGTGAACACAACGAGAGCAGCGGACACAAGAGCAGCTGACACAACGAGGGCAGTGGACACAATGAGAGCAGCAGACACAACAAGGGCAGCAGACACAACGAGGGCAGCAGACACAATGAGGGCAGCAGACACAACGAGGGCAGCAGACACAATGAGGGCAGCAGACACAATGAGGGCAGCAGACACAACGAGAGCAGCAGACACAACAAAGGCAGAGGACACGAGGGCAGCAGACACAACGAGGGCAGCAGACACAACAAGGACAGTGGCCACAAGGGCAGTGGCTACAATGAGGGCGGCAGATCAACGAGGGCGGCGGACACAACGAGGGTGGCGGACACAACAAGGGCAGCAGATACGAGGGTAGCGGAAATGAGGGCAGCGGACATGAGGGCATCTGCAACAGCGAGGGCAGCTGATACAGCAAGAGCAGCAGACACATGGAGGGCAGCAGACACAACGAGGGCAGCAGACACAACGAGGGCAGTAGACACAACGAGGGTAGCAGACACAACATGCCAGAGACTTCCTGGTAAGTTTATCTGTCAATTGTTGTGGCACGAGACGTTCTCTCCATGACCTATCAGACTTAAGGCCTCAACCATGACCTATCAGGTTTAAGGGCTCAAGCATGACCTATCAGACTTAAGGCCTCAACCATGGCCTATCAGACTTAAGGCCTCAACCATGACCTATCAGACTTAAGGCCTCAACCATGACCTATCAGACTTAAGGCCTCAACCATGACCTATCAGACTTAAGGCCTCAACCATGACCTATTTGACTTAAGGCCTCAACCATGACCTATCAGGCTTAAGGCCTCAACCATGACCTATCAGACTTAAGGCCTCAAACATGACCTATCAGACTTAAGGCCTCAACCATGGCCTATCAGACTTAAGGCCTCAACCATGACCTATCAGACTTAAGGCCTCAACCATGACCTATCAGACTTAAGGCCTCAACCATGACCTATCAGACTTAAGGCCTCAACCATGACCTATTTGACTTAAGGCCTCAACCATGACCTATCAGGCTTAAGGCCTCAAACATGACCTATCAGACTTAAGGCCTCAACCATGACCTATCAGACTTAAGGCCTCAAACATGACCTATCAGACTTAAGGCCTCAACCATGGCCTATCAGACTTAAGGCCTCAACCATGGCCTATCAGACTTAAGGCCTCAACCATGACCTATCAGTCTTAAGGCCTCAACCATGACCTATCAGACTTAAGGCCTCAACCATTACCTATCAGACTTAAGGCCTCAACCATGACCTATCAGTCTTAAGGCCTCAACCATGACCTATCAAACACTATGCTACAGTAGAGTCAGCTCTAATGGCCTCTCTCATGACCTATCAGACCTAACACTATGCTACAGTATAGCTTAGTAGATGAGGTACTATTTAATGAGGATTTTATTCTGAAAACCTTGTCAGTAACCTATCTGTACAAATAGGTCTCCTATTGGATAATACGCATGCACCCTCTGTGGTTAGAAAGGAACCAGCACCCTCTGTGGTTAGGAAGGAACCAGCACCCTCTGTGGTTAGGAAGGAACCAGCACCCTCTGTGGTTAGGAAGAAACCAGCACTCTCTGTGGTAGGAAGGAACCAGTACCCTCTGTGGTAGGAAGGTGTAACAATTCCAGCCGGAGCATGAGTGTTTAGGGCAGGGGTGATGGGGCCGGCAACTCTGAGAGCAGTACCTGAATGTGTGCCAAGGTCACTCACCATCTCAACACTAAGTTGACAAGGGGGGGGGGGGGGGGGGCCGGTTTGAAAGAAAGAATGTGTCTAGTACAGGTAGGGGTTAGGAGCTGACCACTCTGGCGTTTCAAGTTAGGTAGTGGGGGGGTTAGTGACAGACAGAGGCCAGCAGGGCTTGCTGCAACATTTAAGAGTGACAGATTCGTGCCAATAACAACTAAATGGAGGTAGATCCAAACTAGAGGATGGCTGAGTCAGATAACCTATAGAGGACCATTGGTCAGCTCTGATACTGCTTGAGACTATATAATACTAGGCAAAGTTTAACTCAAGCAGACTGACCATGGAGATGGAGAGAGAGATTGAGAAATTAGCTAGGGGACCGTTTAGCTCACTGACTTTATAGAAGAGTGATTGTTAGCCTGCTACTAGTTGAGCAGGCTGTTTTACGAATGTTAGAGAAGTGCAGGGTGACTGAACCAGCATACGCCTTTGAGTCTTGGCCAGTCGCTCTATAAGGTGTGTGTTGGGTACCCTGTGTCTAAAAGAGATAAGAATGTGTGTTGTACGTCCAGGACACCTTATGAACGATGTATGTTCTGAATGATTACATGAGTGTGCAGATCACCTAAGGACGAGAGCTGAATGTGTGTTGAATGTGCGGGACATCTCGTGGACGATGCATGTTCTGAATTGTTACACGAGTGTACAAATCGGCTGAATAAGTGATCTGAATATATGTGAGCCTATACAGATTCGTCTGAGTACGTAATCTGATCATGAGGACGAGTTTGTGATTGTGTGTTGAGTGTGCAGAGGCAAGAACTGGGTTACCATAGTTACAGAAATAATATCAACATCAATTGCTTGTATTTTTTGTTATAGTTGAATATATATATATATTATGATTATTATTTACTTAAGATGTATTTTTTGTTATAGTTGAATATATATATATATTATGATTATTATTTACTAAGATGTATTTTTTGTTATAGTTGAATATATATATATATTATGATTATTATTTACTAAGGTGTATTTTTTGTTATAGTTGAATATATATATATATTATGATTATTATTTACTTAAGATGTATTTTTTGTTATAGTTGAATATATATATATATATTATGATTATTATTTACTTAAGATGTATTTTCAATAGTTGTTTGTAAATGTATTGGTTGTTTCAATGAGTTATTATTAAATATAAAGATGTTTGCTGGAGAGTGTTGAATATAATTTGCTGTGTGTGGTCGGGAGTGATGTGGATGTATGTGGTAACATTCTAGATAGCTAAACCACTGTGGAACCACCTTACACTGCCACAAAGGAGCCATCACCCTCTGTGGATAGGAAGGAACCAGCACCTTGCTGAACAGACCTGGGAAAAGAGAACCAGCATTCATTGCACGATGGCAATCGAGGCCAATCATAAAGGCACAGTGGCCCAGGACATGACGATCCAATTGTCTTAAACTTTTTTTTACAGGTCTAGAGCCTAGGAGAACTTGGCCTAGCCAGCAGACAATTGGTGGTGGGGAATGGGCCCAGTGAACACTACCGTAGCTTCTGTAACTTGGAGAGTTGCACCGTCTCAAATACTTAATGTCAGGACAGCACATTTCTGACCGCCTGGGGTGGGGAGACAGTCCACAGACTCACCAACTGACAACCCACAGCCCAACAATGTGGGAATACAACCCACAGCCCAACAATGTGGGAAGACAACCCACAGCCCAACAATGCGGGAAGACAACCCCCAGCCCAACAATGTGGGAAGACAACCCACATCCAAACAATGTGGGAATACAACCCACAGCCCAACAATGTGGGAAGACAACCCACAGCCCAACAATGTGGGAAGACAACCCACAGCCCAACAATGTGGGAAGACAACCCCCAGCCCAACAATGTGGGAAGACAACCCACAGACTCAGTTGGAGAGGTTTGGAGGTTTTTTAATCTCCTGTACCTGCTTGCACGTCCAGTGGTTATGCCTCCTTGCACTTCAAGCTGTTCAATAGACTACTCATCTAGGCAGGTTCAGCCATTACTTTGAGCTACTCAATAGACTACTCATCTAGGCAGGTTCAGCCATCACTTCAAGCTACTCAATAGACTACTCATCTAGGCAGGTTCAGCCATCACTTCAAGCTACTCAATAGACTACTCATCTAGACAGGTTCAGCCATCACTTCAAGCTACTCAATAGACTACTCATCTAGGCAGGTTCAGCCATCACTTCAAGCTACTCAATAGACTATTCATCTAGGCAGGTTCAGCCATCACTTCAAGCTACTCAATAGACTACTCATCTAGGCAGGTTCAGCCATCACTTCAAGCTACTTAATAGACTACTCATCTAGACAGGTTCAGCCATCACTTCAAGCTACTCAATAGACTACTCATCTAGACAGGTTCAGCCATCACTTCAAGCCGCTCAATAGACTACTAATCTAGACAGGTTCAGCCATCACTTCAAGCTACTCAATAGACTACTCATCTAGACAGGTTCAGCCATCACTTCACGCTACTCAATAGACTACTCATCTAGACAGGTTCAGCCATCACTTCAAGCTACTCAATAGACTACTCATCTAGGCAGGTTCAGCCATCACTTCATGCTGCTCAATAGACTACTCATCTAGGCAGGTTCAGCCATCACTTTAAGCTACTCAATAGACTACTCATCTAGACAGGTTCAGCCATCACTTCAAGCTGCTCAATAGACTACTCATCTAGGCAGGTTCAGCCATCACTTCAAGCTGCTCAATAGACTACTCATCTAGGCAGGTTCAGCCATCACTTCAAGCTGCTCAATAGACTACTCATCTTGGCAGGTTCAGCCATCACTTCAAGCTGCTCAATAGACTACTCATCTAGGCAGGTTCAGCCATCACTTCAAGCTACTCAATAGACTACTCATCTAGGCAGGTTCAGCCATCACTTGAAGCTACTCAATAGACTATTCATCTAGGCAGGTTCAGCCATCACTTCAAGCTGCTCAATAGACTATTCATCTAGGCAGGTTCAGCCATCACTTCAAGCTGCTCAATAGACTACTCATCTAGGCAGGTTCAGCCATCACTTCAAGCTACTCAATAGACTACTCATCTAGGCAGGTTCAGCCATCACTTCAAGCTGCTCAATAGACTATTCATCTAGGCAGGTTCAGCCATCACTTCAAGCTACTCAATAGACTACTCATCTAGGCAGGTTCAGCCATCACTTCAAGCTGCTCAATAGACTATTCATCTAGGCAGGTTCAGCCATCACTTCAAGCTACTCAATAGACTATTCATCTAGGCAGGTTCAGCCATCACTTCAAGCTGCTCAATAGACTATTCATCTAGGCAGGTTCAGCCATCACTTCAAGCTGCTCAATAGACTACTCATCTAGGCAGGTTCAGCCATCACTTCAAGCTACTCAATAGACTACTCATCTAGGCAGGTTCAGCCATCACTTCAAGCTGCTCAATAGACTATTCATCTAGGCAGGTTCAGCCATCCCTTCAAGCTACTCAATAGACTACTCATCTAGGCAGGTTCAGCCATCACTTCAAGCTACTCAATAGACTACTCATCTAGACAGGTTCAGCCATCACTTCAAGCTACTCAATAGACTATTCATCTAGGCAGGTTCAGCCATCACTTCAAGCTGCTCAATAGACTACTCATCTAGACAGGTTCAGCCATCACTTCAAGCTGCTCAATAGACTACTCATCTAGACAGGTTCAGCCATCACTTCAAGCTGCTCAATAGACTACTCATCTAGACAGGTTCAGCCATTTGTGTCTGAATCTGGTCTGTGATGTTCTTGTTCCATCTATCAACTGACCCAATTCATCAGTCAGCCATTTCTTCTATCGCTATAACAACAACAACGATAACATAGCCCTAGGAATAATACATACAGTTTACCAACACACAAGAGACACACTTAGATAACAACTGACAAGACATCAATGCCCCAACATTTATATCCGTATAGTTGATAATATTGATAATCCATTTCTTAAATTTGAGGTCAACAAGAGACGATAGTAGAAAGACGTAAACCATGTAGAAATGTTATTGAGGGCACATGATGATGGTGTAACAAATAAAGTTAACAACAATGGCAAGACTAGTCATAAACTTACAGATCAAAGAGGACATTGTGTTGTGGACACATTCCCAAGCTGTGGCGGATCTGATCCATGTCTGACAGGATGTCGTGTCCATTAATGTAGGCTGTGCCAGACGTTGGAGGAAACAGGCCGGTCAGAATAGACCTGAAAATGGATTGATTTCTTGAGAAAGTATGTCCACACAAACACACAAGTTTCTGCTGAATTGGTTAACCATGTAGTCTTTCTACACAAAGTTTTTGCTGAATTAGTTAACCATGTAGTCTTTCTACACAAAGTTTTTGCTGAATTAGTTAACCATGTAGTCTTTCTACACAAAGTTTTTGCTGAATTAGTTAACCATGTAGTCTTTCTACACAAAGTTTTTGCTGAACTGGTTAACCATGTAGTCTTTCTACACAAAGTTTTTGCTGAATTAGTTAACCATGTAGTCTTTCTACACAAAGTTTTTGCTGAATTAGTTAACCATGTAGTCTTTCTACACAAAGTTTTTGCTGAATTAGTTAACCATGTAGTCTTTCTACACAAAGTTTTTGCTGAATTGGTTAACCATGTAGTCTTTCTACACAAAGTTTTTGCTGAATTAGTTAACCATGTAGTCTTTCTACACAAAGTTTTTGCTGAATTAGTTAACCATGTAGTCTTTCTACACAAAGTTTTTGCTGAATTAGTTAACCATGTAGTCTTTCTACACAAAGTTTTTGCTGAATTAGTTAACCATGTAGTCTTTCTACACAAAGTTTCTGCTGAATTAGTCAGTTATCTATCTTTCTACACAAACATCCTAAAAGCAAGAAATTTCTACCAATTGTGACCTGTATGAAAATCAAAAGAAGGCAGCCTCTCCAGCATGCAGAAACACAATGGGTCAACAACCTGTTTTTTTCTACAGGCTTGATAGCAATTAAAAATAAAACCACTTCATACCAGGGTAGAAGAGGAGTGACTAAGTGAAGCGAAGTGAAGTGAAGCGCATCTACTCATAAATCAGTGTTGAATTAGTTCATTATTCATTTATACACACATTCAATAAATTAATGTTGTAAATACACATTCAAGCTGGCTGCTTGCATCAGAGTCAGCAAACTATAGCTGACTGCTTGCATCAGAGTCAGTGAACCATAGCTGGCTGCTTGCATCAGAGTCAGCGAACTATAGCTGGCTGCTTGCATCAGGGTCAGCAAACCCTAGCTGGCTTCTTGCATCAGTGTCAGCGAACCATAGCTGGCTGCTTGCATCAGTGTCAGCGAACCATAGCTGGCTGCTTGCATCAGTGTCAGTGAATCATAGCTGGCTGTTTGCATCAGAGTGAGTTCTGTGTCAATTTTGTAGTTTATTCTGTGTGAAGTTCATATGCTGTGTCAAGTTTGTAGTGTATTATGTGTCAAGTTTGTAGTGTATTCTGTCTCAAGTTCATATTCTGTGTCAAGTTTGTCAAGTTTGTCTTCTATGTCAAGTTTGTAGTGTATTCTGCTTCAAGTTTGTATCATGTGTGAAGTTTGTAGTGTATTCTGCGTCAAATTTGTATCCTGTGTCAAGTTTGTATTTTTGTGCCAAGTTTGTATACTGCGCACATTTTATATGCTGTGCCAAGTTTGTATCCTGTGTCAAGTTTGTATTGTGTCAAGTTTGTATCATGTGTCAAGTCTGTATCCTATGTCAAGTTTGTATTCTGTGTCAAGTTTGTATTCTGTGTCAAGTTCACGCTAACTGATGTTTTTGGTATTTTTATTTTTGTTGTTTATTGTCTCTGATGAAGATTGTGCAATTGGAACATGATTTTGGTTTTGTTTCTGTGCTAGTGCGCTGACTGAGTCCGACCTGCTCATGTGTTCTCGATTAACAATTAATGAAAGTAAGTTCTGAGTACATCGGAGAGATTCCAGCGGGGAGACTATAATGGGGAGATTACAGCGAGGAGATTAGAACAGGAAGATTACAGTGGAGAGATTATAATGGGGAGATTACAGTGGGGAGATTACAACAGGGATATTATAATGGGGAGAATTCCTTGGAAAGATTACAGCGTGAGATTACAGTGAGGAGATTACAGTTGGTAGATTATAATGAGAGACCTAAGAATATTCCATTGTTGGTCCACACAAACAGCAGGACCTAAGGATCTCCCAGTGTTGGCCCACAAAAACTGCTGGACATAAAGATACCCCAAAGTCTTGGTTATTGAACCTAGGCATCTCACCCCAGACAGTGGCAAATGTGTTAGTGCTGACAGACGTCTAGACATCAGATGGTGGCAAATGTGTTAGTGCTGACAGAAGTCTAGACATCAGATGGTGGCAGGTGTGTTAGTGCTGACAGAAGTCTAGACATCAGACGGTGGCATGTGTGTTAGTGCTGACAGAAGTCTAGACATCAGACGGTGGCAGGTGTGTTATGCTGACAGAAGTCTAGACATCAGACGGTGGCAGGTGTGTTAGTGCTGACAGAAGTCTAGACATCAGATGGTGGCAGGTGTGTTAGTGCTGACAGAAGTCTAGACATCAGACGGTGGCAGGTGTGTTAGTGCTGACAGAAGTCTAGACATCAGACGGTGGCAGGTGTGTTAGTGCTGACAGAAGTCTAGACATCAGATGGTGGCAGGTGTATTAGTGCTGACAGAAGTCTAGACATCAGATGGTGGCAGGTGTGTTATGCTGACAGAAGTCTAGACATCAGACAGTGGCAGGTGTGTTAGTGCTGACAGAAGTCTAGACATCAGATGGTGGCAGGTGTGTTAGTGCGGACAGAAGTCTAGACATCAGACGGTGGCAGGTGTATTAGTGCTGACTGAAGTCTAGACATCAGACAATGGCAGGTGTGTTAGTGCTGACTGAAGTCTAGACATCAGACGGTGACAGGTGTATTAGTGCGGACAGAAGTCTAGACATCAGACGGTGACAGGTGTATTAGTGCTGACAGAAGTCTAGACATCAGATGGTGGCAGGTGTGTTAGTGCTGACAGAAGTCTAGACATCAGACGGTGGCAGGTGTGTTAGTGCTGACAGAAGTCTAGACATCAGACAATGGCAGGTGTGTTAGTGCTGACAGAAGTCTAGACATCAAACAGTGGCAAATGTGTTAGTGCTGACAGAAGTCTAGACATCAGATGGTGGCAGGTGTGTTAGTGCTGACAGAAGTCTAGACATCAAACAGTGGCAAATGTGTTAGTGCTGACAGAAGTCTAGACATCAGACAGTGGCAGGTGTGTTAGTGCTGACAGAAGTCTAGACATCAGATGGTGGCAGGTGTGTTAGTGCGGACAGAAGTCTAGACATCAGACGGTGGCAGGTGTATTAGTGCTGACTGAAGTCTAGACATCAGACAATGGCAGGTGTGTTAGTGCTGACTGAAGTCTAGACATCAGACGGTGACAGGTGTATTAGTGCGGACAGAAGTCTAGACATCAGACGGTGACAGGTGTATTAGTGCTGACAGAAGTCTAGACATCAGACGGTGGCAGGTGTGTTAGTGCTGACAGAAGTCTAGACATCAGATGGTGGCAGGTGTGTTAGTGCTGACAGAAGTCTAGACATCAGACGGTGGCAGGTGTGTTAGTGCTGACAGAAGTCTAGACATCAGACAATGGCAAATGTGTTAGTGCTGACAGAAGTCTAGACATCAAACAGTGGCAAATGTGTTAGTGCTGACAGAAGTCCATGTTAATATTCCTAGACATAAGAAAGCAACTGATAAAACTGACATTAGCCCAATCTGTGCACTTACATAGTGGTCGTCTTGCCTGCTCCATTGTGACCGAGGAACGATGTGATCTGACCTTCATAGAAGTTGATGCTCAGCCCATCCACAGCAACCTTGTCTCCCTTGTTATAAATCTTACGAAGGTTCCTCACAGCCACACCTACTTTCACACCTGTAGGGTCTTTCTCAAAGTGCTCATTGTTGCCTGGACAATGGTAATCATTAACTTGTACATGATCTGTAGTGTGGACTATATAGAGCCTATAACAAGTTACCTCCATATCCCAGTGGCCATCTACAGAACACTAGCTCTATGTCCGATCACATTTTCATACTCTCTAACATCCTCAAATACTCTCTAACATCCTCCCATACTCTCCAACATCTTCCCATACTCTCCAATATCCTCCCATACATCCTCCCATACTTCCCAACATCCTCCCATATTCCACAACATTATCCTATACTCCCCACCATCCTCCCATACATCCTCCCATACTCCCCAACATTCTCCCATACTCCCCAACATCCTCTCCAACATCCTCCCATACTCTAACATTCTCCCATAGTCCAACATCCTTCCATAGTCTCACAGCTAAAGCCAGAAATGTGTTCAGAAAGTCAAGGTCTGAAGTTACCCCAGGGGCAGATAATCATTACAATCTTTTACCATTGACAAGGCTCCAATTGTTTGTCTCCCCATGCAACTCTCGTGCTTACAAAGTAATAATTTCAACAACCCCAACAACAATAACCACAACAACATTATCCACAACAACAATAACAACAATAACCACAACAACAATAACAACAATAACCCCAACAACATTATCCACAACAACAATAACAACAATAACCACAACAACAATAACCACAACAACAATAACCACAACAACAGTAACCACAACAACAATAACCACAACAACAGTAACCACAACAACAATATCAATAACAACAATAACCACAACAACAATAACCACAATAACAATAACCACAACAACAATAACCACAACAACAATATCAATCACAACAATAACCACAACAACAATAACAATAACCACAACAACAATAACCACAACAACAATAACCACAACAACAATAACCACAACAACAATAACCACAACAACAATAACCACAACAACAATATCAATCACAACAATAACCACAACAACAATAACAATAACCACAACAACAATAACCACAACAACAATATCAATAACAACAGTAACCACAACAACAATAACCACAACAACAATAACCACAACAACAATAACCACAACAACAATAACCACAACAACAATAACCACAACAACAATATCAATCACAACAATAACCACAACAACAATAACAATAACCACAACAACAATAACCACAACAACAATAACCACAACAACAATAACCACAACAACAATAACCACAACAACAATAACCACAACAACAATAACCACACCAACAATAACCACAACAACAATAACCACAACAACAATAACCACAACAACAATAACCACAACAACAATAACCACAATAACAATAACCACAACAACAATAACCACAACAACAATAACCACAACAACAATAACCACAACAACAATAACCACAACAACAATAACCACAACAACAATAACCACAACAACAATAACCACAACAACAATAACCACAACAACAATAACCACAACAACAATAACCACAACAACAATAACCACAACAACAATATCAATCACAACAATAACCACAACAACAATAACCACAACAACAATAACCACAACAACAATAACCACAACAACAATAACCACAACAACAATAACCACAACAACAATAACCACAACAACAATATCAATCACAACAATAACCACAACAACAATAACAATAACCACAACAACAATAACCACAACAACAATAACCACAACAACAATAACCACAACAACAATAACCACAACAACAATAACCACAACAACAATAACCACAACAACAATAACCACAACAACAATAACCACAACAACAATAACCACAACAACAATAACCACAACAACAATAACCACAACAACAATAACCACAACAACAATAACCACAACAACAATAACCACAACAACAATAACCACAACAACAATAACCACAACAACAATAACCACAACAACAATAACCACAACAACAATAACCACAACAACAATAACCACAACAACAATAACCACAACAACAATAACCACAACAACAATAACAAAAACCACAACAACAATAACCACAACAACAATAACCACAACAACAATAACCACAACAACAATAACCACAACAACAATAACCACAACAACAATAACCACAACAACAATAACCACAACAACAATATCAATCACAACAATAACCACAACAACAATAACCACAACAACAATAACCACAACAACAATAACCACAACAACAATAACCACAACAACAATAACCACAACAACAATAACCACAACAACAATAACCACAACAACAATAACCACAACAACAATAACCACAACAACAATAACCACAACAACAATAACCACAACAACAATAACCACAACAACAATAACCACAACAACAATAACCACAACAACAATAACAATAACCACAACAACAATAACCACAACAACAATAACCACAACAACAATAACCACAACAACAATAACCACAACAACAATAACCACAACAACAATAACCACAACAACAATAACCACAACAACAATAACCACAACAACAATAACCACAACAACAATAACCACAACAACAATAACCACAACAACAATAACCACAACAACAATAACCACAACAACAATAACCACAACAACAATAACCACAACAACAATAACCACAACAACAATAACAACAACCACAACAACAATAACCACAACAACAATAACCACAACAACAATAACCACAACAACAATAACCACAACAACAATAACCACAACAACAATAACCACAACAACAATAACCACAACAACAATAACCACAACAACAATAACCACAACAACAATAACCACAACAACAATAACCACAACAACAATAACCACAACAACAATAACCACAACAACAATAACCACAACAACAATAACCACAACAACAATAACCACAACAACAATAACCACAACAACAATAACCACAACAACAATAACCACAACAACAATAACCACAACAACAATAACCACAACAACAATAACCACAACAACAATAACCACAACAACAATAACAATAACCACAACAACAATAACCACAACAACAATAACCACAACAACAATAACCACAACAACAATAACCACAACAACAATAACCACAACAACAATAACCACAACAACAATAACCACAACAACAATAACCACAACAACAATAACCACAACAACAATAACCACAACAACAATAACCACAACAACAATAACCACGATAACCACTGTAACAGAGTTACAGGGGTACAACGAGCCAAAGCCAGGGAAGCCCTGAAAATACCGTTTGTGGTACCCAAACATAACTTGAGAACCCGGCCCGAGAGTTTCAGTTCATTGAACGAGACATGGTCCTCAACTATCAAACAATGCAAGTTTGGGGCTGGCCGACCAATGTAGGTCGAATTCTCACGGTTTGAACTGGGAATCCCCGTCAACAAGCGGTCAGTCAGTGTTTGGAAAATAATGCAGCCTTTTTTGGGGACACGCGAGTTCAAATAAAGTTGGTGGGAAATGAACTCAAGAAAGGGAAGTCATTATCGAAAAGCGGGAAAAAACTTAGCATATAAACGGGAGTCAGACAGTATAGTGGACAGATCAGAAGCAGCAGCTAAGGGTGTCCTACCAGACAGTGTAGTGAGTAGCACTTAGTCTAGAACAAGTAGATAGTTAAAAGCTACAGAAACTTAGCCAGTGAGTGACAATAGTAGAGTCATAGAGTTAGAAGCCACCGAAGCAGACCAACACGAAAAGAATCTGTCTGTGTGTGATGTTCTGTTCAAGTCGTCGTCGCTAAACATCTTGCTCGAGTGACCTGACTTCATTCTCGTCAGACGGAGGGAGACGTGTTGCTACAATCCGAAGCTGTAGTCCTAAGATGACCGTTGTGATTTGTGGGTTTTCCTCGTTCTGACAACCACAGTAACACAACCACTGTCGTCTGTCATAGACACGAGCACAGCCGCAGACACGAGCACAGCTGCAGACAGAGCACAGATGCAGTCACCATCTGCTTTACGTGAGACGAGACAAAGAGGTCCAGCAGACATCCATTTTTAGCAAGCTGAGAGGACAGATAGATGAGGACTGAGAAATTGTCGATAGACTTCCATTATATCAACGCACAGAGATAGACAGTGAAAGAGGACTGAGAAATTGTAGATAGACATCCATTATATCAACGCACAGAGATAGACAGTGAATTGAACAATTGCTAGATTCTGACCACGTGATGAGAACCCTGGGTCAAGTTTAGTACTAGAGTAAGACCTGTGCTACTTGCACGAACCTTTAGAAGTAATCTTAGTCAGTTAGAGAAGTGATCATAACCAACCATTTGAGAGACATTAGAATTAATTACATAATTGATGAACAGTATAATATGATAGAATGGATAGCGATTTGATTGATGTGCATTTTGTTTTACTTGTGTGAGAAATACATGCTTTGTTTAATTTGTGTTAAAAGAATGTGTTGGTATTTAATTTAGAGAGTTAAGGAGTGATAGTGGTAAAGAAGATTAAGATAGAAAATTAACGTTAACCCTGCTACATATTATATTAAATGATACCGTGACTTAGGATATACAATTATCGTTAGGACTGTTATACCACAACAAAAATAACCACAACAACAATAACCACAACAACAATAATCACAACAACAATAACCACAACAACAATAATCACAACAACAATAATCACAACAACAATAATCCCAACAACAATAATCACAACAATAACCACAACAACAATAATCACAACAATAACCACAACAACAATAATCACAACAATAACCACAACAACAATAATCACAACAACAATAATCACAACAATAACCACAACAACAATAACCACAACAAGAATAATCACAACAACAAAAACCACAACAACAATAATCACAACAATAACCACAACAACAATAACCACAACAACAATAATCACAACAATAACCACAACAACAATAACCACAACAACAATAATCACAACAATAACCACAACAACAATAATCACAACAATAACCACAACAACAATAATCACAACAATAACCACAACAACAATAATCACAACAATAACCACAACAACAATAACCACAACAACAACCACAACAAGAATAACCACAACAACAATAATCACAACAATAATAATCACAACAATAATAACCACAACAACAATAATCACAACAACAATAATCACAACAATAACCACAACAACAATAACCACAACAACAATAATCACAACAATAACCACAACAACAATAACCACAACAACAATAACAATAACAACCACAACCACAACAACATTAACAACAACAACAACAACCACAATAACCACAATAACCACAACAACAATAACCACACTTATCACCTCCAACATCGTCAATGGGCATCTCGGAGTCAATTCTGTTCCTATATTTGCTACTGGCTGTGTGGCCGCACCAGTATGACTTTTGGACAAGGAAGTACCACTTCCGAGGCATACCATACTGTCCTGAGATAACAAAATCCACAGTCAGATTGTAAAACAGTTAGGACAATAGCCAAGATTGTTGTATAAAAGTTAGGACAATAGTCAAGAACAGTTTGTATAAAAGGTAGGACAATAGTCAAGAACAGTTTGTATAAAAGTTAGGACAATAGTCAAGAATAGTTTGTATAAAAGTTAAGACAATAGTCAAGAACAGTTTGTATAAAAGTTAGGACAATAGTCAAGAACAGTTTGTATAAAAGTTAGGACAATAGTCAAGAACAGTTTGTATAAAAGTTAGGACAATAGTCAAGATTGTGGTATAAAAGGTAGGACAATAGCCAAGAACAGTTTGTATAAAAGTTAGGACAATAGTCAAGAATAGTTTGTATAAAAGTTAGGACAATAGTCAAGAATAGTTTGTATAAAAGATAGGACAATAGTCAAGAATAGTTTGTATAAAAGTTAGGACAATAGTCAAGAATAGTTTGTATAAAAGATAGGACAATAGTCAAGAATAGTTTGTATAAAAGTTAAGACAATAGTCAAGAACAGTTTGTATAAAAGTTAAGAGAACATACAGCTGGCAGACACAAGAACCATGCTGCCCAATATGTTGGTCATGGCCAGATCACTTCTAATACATTGATAAGGAACTGTTAGATCTTTCAACTTTCAATGATAGAATGTTCTACAAGATCGATCTGTGACTCCAAACAGAAGACATTCTATTGTGCATCAAATTGGAGAAATGAATGCTTGTTGAGATGTGTCTACAGATGAGCCCAGACATCTGACCCGCCAAACTTGTCTCAATATAATCAACAGTCCAAGAAGATACGCAATACATCAAATATTGTGAGAACCCACTTCAACACCACAATATGCCCATAACATAAACACCACCACATATGCCATAACATGCATCACATATGCCAATAACATTCAGCACCACATATACCATAAAATACAATACAACATCACATATGCCATAACATACAGCATCACATATGCCAATAACATACAGCACCACATATGCCATAAAATACAACATCACATATGCCATAAAATACAACATCACATATGCCATAAAATACAACACTACATATACCATTTTAAATATGTTTCTTTTGATTTACCTGCCTCTATATAATTTTTTTCCATGTTATTTTTAGCTCTTCTACATTTCACTACAAATCTAGTTATCCACTTTTTACGCTTGGGGTTTACCTCCCTACATGGAACACATTTAGCTTTTCGAGAACTGTTTTAAAACTCTCCCACTCCTGTTCAACATCTGTTCCTCTGACAATATCTTTCCAGATTATGTGGTTCGCTGCCTCTTTCATCCTCTTAACATCTGTCTTAGAGTAGTCGTATGTTCGCATGTTTATGTTTACATCTTTCCCTGCTATAAGATCCCAACGGATGATTTGATGGTCACTTGAGCCAAACAGTTCCCCAACTGTAACGTTTTCAATCATATTTTCCTCTGTAGTAAAAACTAGGTCGAGTGTGTTTTTGTCTCTGGTGGCTGCTTCTACATGTTGAATTAAAAAATTGTCAGTTATGCACTTAACAAAAGGTTGTGACTCTACAAGTGCTTGTGCCATATCCCATTTCTGGCAAGTTGAAATCCCCCATTAATAATAATTTCCCTTTACTTGCCTTTGCTATACTACTAATCAGCTCCTCATCTTCCTCTTTTTGACTTGATGGACATCTATAGCACACTCCAATCACTGTTTTTTCACCCCCACTTTCTATTTCTCCCCATACACTTTCATTTTGTTTACCCCATGAAAAATCATCTTTGATCATTATATTAACAGAATTTATACAGTATAATTAAACCCCACCTCCCTTAGTCTTGTCTCCAACTATCCTATCTTTCCTTAACATTAGCTCACCTATACCTTGCTCTCCTATACCTAGCTCACCTGATGTAGCTCACCTATACCTAGTTCACCTGATGTAGCTCACCTATACCTAGCTTACCTGATGTAGCTCACCTATACCTAGCTCACCTGATGTAGCTCACCTATACCTAGCTCACCTGATGTAGCTCCCCTATACCTAGCTTACCTGATGTAGCTCACCTATACCTAGCTCACTTGATGTAGCTCACCTGATGTAGCTCACCTATACCTAGCTCACCTGATGTAGCTCACCTATACCTAGCTCACCTGATGTAGCTCCCCTATACCTAGCTTACCTGATGTAGCTCACCTGATGTAGCTCACCTATACCTAGCTCACCTGTAGCTCACCTGATGTAGCTCACCTGATGTAGCTCCCCTATACCTAGCTTACCTGATGCAGCGAACCTATACCTAGTTCACCTGATGTAGCTCACCTTTACCTAGCTCACCTGATGTAGCTCCCCTATACCTAGCTTACCTGATGTAGCTCACCTATACCTAGCTCACCTGATGTAGCTCACCTTTACCTAGCTCACCTGATGTAGCTCACCTTTACCTAGCTCACCTGATGTAGCTCACTTATACCTAGCTCACCTGATGTTGGTATAAGTGATATATCTATACTGGAGCTGATCTATAATTAAGACGACTTGACAAAGACAAGGTCATCGAAGCCTTTTCATATTAAGATTATGCCACGTGCCTGGGAAAACAGCTTCGATGTACCAGGTGACCAGCAGATAGATGGCAGAATCCAGGAACATCATGCCCATACAGGTCCGCAGGTTGAACGTATCGTCCACCATTGGGCTCTCACCAATATTGTGCCACTGTGCTCCGACAGTCTGCTCCTCAAACTGTGACAGGTAGCTGCAACCGTAGCCCATAGCAATGTTGGACGATAGACTCTGTCAAGACACACATATTTGCACAATAAGACACTTATTTACACAATAAGACACACATATTTACACAATAAGACACTTATTTACACAAAAAGACACATATTTACACAATAAGACACACATATTTACACAATAAGACACATATTTACACAATAAGACACATATTTACACAATAAGACACACATATTTACACAATAAGACACATATTTACACAATAAGACACACATATTTACACAATAAGACACATATTTACACAATAAGACACACATACTTACACAATAAGACACACATATTTACACAATAAGACACATATTTACACAATAAGACACACATATTTACACAATAAGACACATATATTTACACAATAAGACACTTATTTACACAATAAGACTCATATTTACATAATAAGACACATATTTACATAATAAGACACAACTATAGCAATGTTTCTCTGCATATTTTGACACTCCTGGCTCAAAATATGTAGTATTTGATTCTGGGAGTGTCAGTTTGATAGCTCACTTCTGGCACAGAAACTGTCTTTCTTTCACATCTTCTATGGAATGCCTCCACCTCCACCTCCTCTTGGTCCACATCTTCTAGGGAATGACTCCACCTCCACCTACTCTTGGTCCACATCTTCTAGGGAATGCCTCCACCTCCTCTTGGCCCACATCTTCTAGGGAATGCCTTCACCTCCACCTACTCTTGGCCCACATGTTCTAGGGAATGCGTCCACCTTCACCTCCACCTACTCTTGGATCCCTCTCCACATCTTCTAGGGAATGTCTCCACCTCCACCTACACTTGGATCTCTCCCCACATCTTCTAGGGAATGTCTCCACCTCCTCTTGGATCCCTGACCACATCTTCTAAGGAATGTCTCCACCTCCACCTCCTCTTGGATCCCTAACCACATCTTCTAAGGAATGTCTCCACCTCCACCTACTCTGGGATCCCTGACCACATCTTTTAGGGAATGCCTCCACCTACTCTTGGATCACTCCCCACATCTTCTAGGGAATGCCTCCCCCTCCACCTACTCTTGGATCCCTCCCCACATCTTCTAGGGAATGCCTACACCTACTCTTGGATCCCTCCCAAACTCTTCTAGGGAATGCCTCCACCTACTCTTGGATCCCTCCCCACATCTTCTAGGGAATGCCTCCACCTACTCTTGGATCCCTCCCCACATCTTCTAGGGAATGCCTCCACCTCCACTTACTCTTGGATCTCTCCCCACATCTTCTAGGGAATGCCTCCACCTCCACCTACTCTTGGATCCCTCCCCACATCTTCTAGGGAATGCCTCCACCTCCACCTACTCTTGGACCCCCCCCCCCCCCCTCCCATCTGTGTCTCTCCCTCCCCACATCTTCTAAGAAATACCTCCACCTCCACCTACTCTTGGACCCCCCCCCCCTCCTATCTGTGTCTCTCCCTCCCCACATCTTCTAAGAAATGCCACCTCCACCTACTCTTGGATCCCTCCCCACATCTTCTAGGGAATGCCTTCATCGGCTGTTGATCATCAAGTGATCTCTCCATTTTCTGGCAAGACCACTCGGAGAACCCTATGTCCGTCTGTGGATACTCTTGTGTGGGAAGAGCGCTCTTCCTTAACTAACAGGTAGACAAGCTCGTGAATCGTTCACCGAACCCCTTTCCGGTCAGACCACAGTGTTGATGATATCTTACCGTCCAGGGCCCCAAATCTATATGTCAAATAGTTTGTTTTTTAAATAAAAAGTACCGCTATTAATATTGAACAAAATGAGCTAAAATTAAGACCAAAAGATCTTAGGACAACTATCTAATTCAACTATCTACGACATGAAGTTCTCATAGTAAATAGTATTTTCTTCTTCTTCGTTCGTTCTCAATCTCCCACTACCAAACCCTGAAAGGGCTTAAGTAGCATAATGTAGTCCAGAGAACGGAATGCGTTATGTCGTAGTTTACAGCTTGACTGCGATATTTGCACCTTTCAGTCCAACACATCCGACTTCAGCAACCATTTTTTGAGTACCAGGTTAGCATTCCCTCTTCAATCCCTTCTCCTTAGCCAGTCTGCCCTGCTGCACCCTGTTATCCAGGATCACCGCGTGGAGGTCTAGAAGGGTCTTGGCAGCTCTGGTTCGATGGCCCTGACGCTAGCAGTCAGCTATGGGTCGCTGACCACTGCAGCTCATGCGCTGCTCAGCGTCTTGATCCCAGATATTAGTATGAAGTGTTAAATGTCATTCATCCGGACTTGGGGATAGCAAAGCATTGTTTGACTTGTTACCAACCCAATGTGTCGAAATTGTTGCTTCATCCATTCTAAATTATGACCACTTTCAATGTCATCTATGACAAAGTGGTCATCTATGACAAAGTGGTCATCTATGACAAAGTGGTCATCTATGACAAAGTGGTCATCTATGACAAAGTGGTCATCTATGACAAAGTGGTCATCTATGACAAAGTGGTCATCTATGACAAAGTGGTCATCTATGACAAAGTGGTCATCTATGACAAAGTGGTCATCTATGACAAAGTCAGTGCCTGAACCCAGGTGAATGACCATTGACAGAACCTCACAGAAAACATAAATATACATCTTATTTTTGATCACACAACAATCCCACAGATTGAGACACCAACTGACCGCTAGGATCCTCTCGGTGGTTGTGATGCTATCTTCCCATTGGACGAGCTGGGTGTAGGGCAAGTACAGAACAAAATAGACGAAGCCTCCGCACACAGCTGCCAGGTTGGCTTTGTTGAAGAACACTGAGATGAGAAAACACTGACTGATCGTTGAGACGGTAAATGCAAGCATGAAGACAAAGACAACGGAAGGGTCAGAGTACTCCAGCACCTTGCCAGCCTGTGGGAGGAGAAAATACGTAGTCTACAGTTAGAACACATCAAATACGTGCTTCACAGTTAGAACATATCAAATACATGGTCCACAGTTAGAACACATCAAATACGTGCTCCACAGTTAGAACACATGAAATACGTGGTCCACAGTTAGAACACATCAAATACGTGCTCCACAGTAAGAACACATCAAATACGTGGTCCACAGTTTGAACACATCAAATACGTGCTTCACAGTTAGAACACATGAAATACGTGGTCCACAGTTAGAACATATCAAATACGTGCTCCACAGTTAGAGCACATCAAATACGTGCTCCACAGTTAGAACATATCAAATACGTGGTCCACAGTTAGAACACATCAAATACGTGCTCCACAGTTAGAGCACATCAAATACGTGCTCCACAGTTAGAGCACATCAAATACGTGCTCCACAGTTAGAACATATCAAATACGTGGTCCACAGTTAGAACACATCAAATACGTGCTCCACAGTTAGAGCACATCAAATACGTGGTCTACAGTTAGATCACATCAAATACGTGGTCCACAGTTGGAACACATCAAATATGTGGTCCACAGTTAGAACACACAAAATACGTGTTCTTGTACAGATATGTCCAGGTCTCGCATACACACAAAATACGTGGTCCTCGTACAGATATGTGCAGGTCTCGTACACAGATTGACAGATAATCTTAAATGTACTCTTCACTTGATTCAGTCATCCTGGTTTCCCTTAGAGCATTGGGCTGTTGCCCTAAGGTTTCCCTTGGAGCACCGGGCTGTTGCCCTAAGGTTTCCCTTGGAGCACCGGGCTGTTGCCCTAAGGTTTCCTTTGGAGCATCAGGCTGTTGCCCTATGGTTTCCTTTGTATCATAGAGCTACAATAAGTTACCCTCCACTGTTTAAATTTTGGGCCATCTTCCTGAGTTCCACCTGTGGACTCCAGTTGCCCTAACCAACCTCTTCCATCCATCTTGATCAGATCTTCTCTGGCTGTGTCATCACCTTCTTTCAGCTAACAACAAGTTGCCATGGAGACATCTGTTGGTCAATGTCTGGAGATGAATGTCTGGAGGTGAATGTCTGGAGGTGAATGTCTGGAGGTGAATGTCTGGAGGTGAATATCTGGTGGTGAATGTCTGGAGGTGAATGTCCGGAGGTGAATATCTGAAGGTAAATGTCTGGAGGTGAACATCTGGAGGTGAATGTCTGAAGGTGAATTCTGTAGGTAAATGTTTGTTGGTGAATGTCTGGAAGTGAAGTCTGGAGGTGAATGCCTGGAGGAGAATGTTTGTTGGTGAATGTATGTTGTTGAATGTCTGTTGGTGAATGTTTGTTGGTGAATGTCTGTTGGTGAATGTATGTTGGGGAATGTATGTTGGGGAATGTCTGTTGGTGAATGTATGTTGGTGAATGTTTGTTGGTGAATGTTTGTTGGTGAATGTCTGTTGGTGAATGTTTGTTGGTGAATGTATGTTGGTGAATGTATGTTGGTGAATGTATGTTGGTGAATTATGTTGGTGAATGATTGAACTAATATCCTGAAACTAGCTTGACTCACCATCTTATTTGATCTCCAAGAATTGTTTGACCAAACCAACCAAGAGGCCATGCGAACCATCACGGTCAAGGACACTATTTGACAACAACAGCCACCACAACAACAGCCACAACAGCCACCACAACAACAACAGCCACCACAATAACAGCCACCACCACAACAACAGCCACCACAACAACAGCCACCACAACAACAACAGCCAGAACAAGAACAGCCACCAGAACAACAACAGCCAGAACAAGAACAGCCACCACCACAACAACAGCCACCACAACAACAACAGCCAGAACAAGAACAGCCACCAGAACAACAACAGCCAGAACAAGAACAGCCACCACCACAACAACAGCCACCACAACAACAACAGCCAGAACAAGAACAGCCACCACAACAACAACAGCCGCCACCACAACGACAGCCACCACCACAACAACAGCCACCACAACAACAGCCACCACAACAACAGCCACAAAAACAACAGCCGCCACCACAACGACAGCCACCACCACAACAACAGCCACCACAACAACAGCCACCACACCAACAACAGCCAGAACAAAAACAGCCACCACCAGGACAACAGCCACCACAACAACAGCCACCACAACAACAGCCACCACAACAACAGCCACCACCACAACAACAGCAACCACCACAACAACAGCCACCACAACAACAGCCACCACAATAACAACAGCCAGAACAAGAACAGCCACCACCACAACAACAGCCACCACAACAACAGCCACAACAACAACAGCCACCACCACAACAACAGCCACCACAACAACAGCCACAACAGCCACCACCACAACAACAACAGCCACCACAACAACAGCCACCACAACAACAACAGTCACCATGACAACAGCCACCACAACAACAGCCACAACAGCTACCACAACAACAGCCACCACAACAACAGCCACAACAGCCACCACAACAACAACAGCCACCACAATAACAGCCACCACCACAACAACAGCCACCACAACAACAGCCACCACAACAACAACAGCCAGAACAAGAACAGCCACCAGAACAACAACAGCCAGAACAAGAACAGCCACCACCACAACAACAGCCACCACAACAACAACAGCCAGAACAAGAACAGCCACCAGAACAACAACAGCCAGAACAAGAACAGCCACCACCACAACAACAGCCACCACAACAACAACAGCCAGAACAAGAACAGCCACCACAACAACAACAGCCGCCACCACAACGACAGCCACCACCACAACAACAGCCACCACAACAACAGCCACCACAACAACAGCCACAAAAACAACAGCCGCCACCACAACGACAGCCACCACCACAACAACAGCCACCACAACAACAGCCACCACAACAACAACAGCCAGAAAAAAACAGCCACCACCAGGACAACAGCCACCACAACAACAGCCACCACAACAACAGCCACCACAACAACAGCCACCACCACAACAACAGCAACCACCACAACAACAGCCACCACAACAACAGCCACCACAACAACAACAGCCAGAACAAGAACAGCCACCACCACAACAACAGCCACCACAACAACAGCCACCACCACAACAACAGCCACCACCACAACAACAGCCACCACAACAACAGCCACAACAGCCACCACCACAACAACAACAGCCACCACAACAACAGCCACCACAACAACAACAGTCACCATGACAACAGCCACCACAACAACAGCCACAACAGCTACCACAACAACAGCCACAACAGCCACCACAACAACAGCCACCACAACAACAACAGCCAGAACAAGAACAGCCACCACCACAACAACAGCCACCACAACAACAACAGCCAGAACAAGAACAGCCACCACCACAACAACAGCCACCACAACAACAACAGCCAGAACAAGAACAGCCACCAGAACAACAACAGCCAGAACAAGAACAGCCACCACCACAACAACAGCCACCACAACAACAACAGCCAGAACAAGAACAGCCACCACAACAACAACAGCCGCCACCACAACGACAGCCACCACCACAACAACAGCCACCACAACAACAACAGCCACCACAACAACAGCCACCACAACAACAACAGCCAGAACAAGAACAGCCACCACCACAACAACAGCCACCACCACAACAACAGCCACCACCACAACAACAGCCACCACCACAACAACAGCCACCACAACAACAACAGCCACCACAACAACAACAGCCAGAACAAGAACTGCCACCACAACAACAACAGCCACCACAACAACAGCCACCACAACAACAGCCACCACAACAACAACAGCCACCACAACAACAGCCACCACCACAACAACAGCCACCACAACAACAACAGCCACCACAACAACAACAGCCAGAACAAGAACAGCCACCACAACAACAACAGCCACCACAACAACAGCCACCACAACAACAGCCACCACAACAACAACAGCCACCACAACAACAGCCACCACCACAACAACAGCCACCACAACAACAGCCACCACCACAACAACCACCACAACAACAACAGTCACCAAAACAACAGCCACCACCACAACAACAGCCACCACAACAACAGCCACCACCACAACAACAGCCACCACCACAACAACAGCCACCACCACAACAACAGCAACCACAACAACAACAGCCACCACCACAACAACAGCCACCACAACAACAACAGCCACCACAACAACAGCCACCACCACAACAACAGCCACCACCACAACAACAGCCACCACAACAACAGCCACCACCACAACAGTCACCACCACAACAACAGCCACCACCACAACAACAGCCACAACAACAGCCACCACCACAACAACAGCCACAACAACAGCCCCCACCACAACAACAGCCACAACAACAGCCACAACAACAACAGCCACCATCACAACAACAGCCACTACCACAACAACAGCCACCACAACAACAGCCACCACAACAGCCACCACCACAACAACAGCCACCACCACAACAACAGCCACCACCACAACAACAGCCACCACCACAACAACAGCCACCACAACAACAGCCACCACAACAACAGCCACAACAACAGCCACCACCACAACAGCCACCACCACAACAACAGCCACAAAAACAGCCACCACCACAACAACAGCCACCACAACAACAGCCAGAAGATCTGTACCTTGAGGATGATAACAAAGATGATGACAGTGATGACCATCATAACGAAGGCATTGATGAACCAGGCCAGCCAGTGGACTCCGTTCCCCAGCCCCATAATCTTCATCACTTCTTTCAGTCGCTGCTCCTTCTCGTATACGATGCCTGCAAGAAAACAGTGACCATCGTTATCTTTTCCATCCTCATCTTTATCCCAAACATCATTGTTATCACCATCTCTTACATAATCACCAGCAAGTGTATCATCATTGTTGCTTCTCCCAAACCTCTCCATCATCAACTTAATCATAATCTTTATAACAATCATCTTCTTTATTATCAACAACAATCTATACCCTCATCATTCAGTTTCACTTTCTCATTGTTATCCGGGGGGACAGCACTTCTGATTCATTTATTGCAGTATCCGCATCCAACGGATGGGCATTGATACATTTCAAAATATCATATTTCCAAAATGCCCATAATGGATGCTTGTGAAGCCATGACATCTGCTCTTTCTGAAGGATTGACATGATCACTGGCCCTGTTAGAGGTCCCAGATAGCCATCTCAGATCTGAGGTCACTGTCCCTGTTAGAGGTCCCAGATAGCTATCTCAGATCTGAGGTCACTGCCCCTGTTAAAGGTCCCAGATAGCCATCTCAAAGCTGAGGTAACTGCCCTTGTTAAAGAGGTCTCAGAGCTGAGGTCACTGTCCATGTTAGAGGTCGGAGATAGCCATCTCAGAGCTGAGGTCACTGTCCATGTTAGAGGTCCCAGATAGCCATCTCAGAGCTGAGGTCACTGTCATGTTAGAGGTCCCAGATAGCCATCTCAGAGCTGAGGTCACTGTCCCTGTTAGAGGTCCCAGATAGCCATCTCAGAGCTGAGGTCACTGTCCCTGTTAGAGGTCCCAGATAGCCATCTCAGAGCTGAGGTCACTGCCCTTGTTAAAGAGGTCTCAGAGCTGAGGTCACTGTCCATGTTAGAGGTCCCAGATAAGCATCTCAGCGCTGAGGTCACTGTCCCTGTTAAAGGTCCCGGATAGCCATCTCAGAGCTGAGGTCACTGTCCCTATTAAAGGTCCCAGATAGCCATCTCAGAGCTGAGGTCACTGTCCATGTTAGAGGTCGGAGATAGCCATCTCAGAGCTGAAGTCACTGTCCCTGTTAGAGGTCCCAGATAGCCATCTCAGAGCTGAGGTCACTGTCCCTGTTAGAGGTCCCAGATAGCCATCTCAGAGCTGAGGTCACTCCCTGTTAGAGGTCCCAGATAGCCATCTCAGAGCTGAGGTCACTGGCCCTGTTAGAGGTCCCAGATAGCCATCTCAAAGCTGAGGTCACTGCCCTTGTTAAAGAGGTCTCAGAGCTGAGGTCACTGTCCATGTTAGAGGTCCCAGATAAGCATCTCAGCACTGAGGTCACTGTCCCTGTTAAAGGTCCCGGATAGCCATCTCAGAGCTGAGGTCACTGTCCCTGTTAAAGGTCCCAGATAGCCATCTCAGAGCTGAGGTCACTGTCCCTGTTAAAGGTCCCAGATAGCCATCTCAGAGCTGAGGTCACTGTCCCTATTAGAGGTCCCAGATAGCCATCTCAGAGCTGAGGTCACTGTCCCTGTTAAAGGTCCCGGATAGCCATCTCAGAGCTGAGGTCACTGTCCCTATTAAAGGTCCCAGATAGCCATCTCAGAGCTGAGGTCACTGTCCCTATTAAAGGTCCCAGATAGCCATCTCAGAGCTGAGGTCACTGCCCTTGTTAAAGAGGTCTCAGAGCTGAGGTCACTGTCCATGTTAGAGGTCCCAGATAAGCATCTCAGCACTGAGGTCACTGTCCCTGTTAAAGGTCCCGGATAGCCATCTCAGAGCTGAGGTCACTGTCCCTGTTAAAGGTCCCAGATAGCCATCTCAGAGCTGAGGTCACTGTCCCTGTTAAAGGTCCCAGATAGCCATCTCAGAGCTGAGGTCACTGTCCCTGTTAAAGGTCCCGGATAGCCATCTCAGAGCTGAGGTCACTGTCCCTATTAAAGGTCCCAGATAGCCATCTCAGAGCTGAGGTCACTGTCCCTATTAGAGGTCCCAGATAGCCATCTCCGAGCTGAGGTCACTGTCCCTGTTAAAGGTCCCAGATAGCCATCTCAGAGCTGAGGTCACTGTCCCTGTTAAAGGTCCCAGATAGCCATCTCAGAGCTGAGGTCACTGTCCCTGTTAAAGGTCCCAGATAGCCATCTCAGAGCTGAGGTCACTGTCCCTGCTAAAGGTCCCAGATAGCCATCTCAGAGCTGAGGTCACTGTCCCTGTTAAAGGTCCCAGATAGCCATCTCAGAGCTGAGGTCACTGTCCCTATTAAAGGTCCCAGATAGCCATCTCCGAGCTGAGGTCACTGTCCCTATTAGAGGTCCCAGATAGCCATCTCCGAGCTGAGGTCACTGTCCCTGTTAAAGGTCCCAGATAGCCATTTCAGAGCTGAGGTCACTGTCCCTGTTAAAGGTCCCAGATAGCCATCTCCGAGCTGAGGTCACTGTCCCTGCTAAAGGTCCCAGATAGCCATCTCAGAGCTGAGGTAACTGTCCCTGTTAAAGGTCCCAGATAGCCATCTCAGAGCTGAGGTCACTGTCCCTGTTAAAGGTCCCAGATAGCCATCTCCGAGCTGAGGTCACTGTCCCTATTAGAGGTCCCAGATAGCCATCTCCGAGCTGAGGTCACTGCCTGTTAGAGGTCCCAGATAGCCATCTCCGAGCTGAGGTCACTGTCCCTGTTAGAGGTCCCAGATAGCCATCTCAGAGCTGAGGTCACTGCCTGTTAGAGGTCCCAGATAGCCATCTCAGAGCTGAGGTCACTGTCCCTATTAAAGGTCCCAGATAGCCATCTCCGAGCTGAGGTCACTCCCTGTTAAAGGTCCCAGATAGCCATCTCCGAGCTGAGGTCACTGTCCCTATTAAAGGTACAAGATAGCCATCTCAGAGCTGAGGTCACTGCCTGTTAGAGGTCCTAGATAGCCATCTCCGAGCTGAGGTCACTGTCCCTATTAAAGGTACAAGATAGCCATCTCAGAGCTGAGGTCACTGCCTGTTAGAGGTCCCAGATAGCCATCTCCGAGCTGAGGTCACTGTCCCTATTAAAGGTCCCAGATAGCCATCTCAGAGCTGAGGTCACTGCCTGTTAGAGGTCCCAGATAGCCATCTCAGAGCTGAGGTCACTGCCTGTTAGAGGTCCCAGATAGCCATCTCAGAGCTGAGGTCACTGCCTGTTAGAGGTCCCAGATAGCCATCTCAGAGCTGAGGTCACTGCCTGTTAGAGGTCCCAGATAGCCATCTCAGAGCTGAGGTCACTGTCCCTGTTAGAGGTCCCAGATAGCCATCTCAGAGCTGAGGTCACTGCCCTTGTTAAAGAGGTCTCAGAGCTGAGGTCACTGTCCATGTTAGAGGTCCCAGATAAGCATCTCAGCGCTGAGGTCACTGTCCCTGTTAAAGGTCCCGGATAGCCATCTCAGAGCTGAGGTCACTGTCCCTATTAAAGGTCCCAGATAGCCATCTCAGAGCTGAGGTCACTGTCCATGTTAGAGGTCGGAGATAGCCATCTCAGAGCTGAGGTCACTGTCCCTGTTAGAGGTCCCAGATAGCCATCTCAGAGCTGAGGTCACTGTCCCTGTTAGAGGTCCCAGATAGCCATCTCAGAGCTGAGGTCACTGTCCCTGTTAGAGGTCCCAGATAGCCATCTCAGAGCTGAGGTCACTGTCCCTGTTAGAGGTCCCAGATAGCCATCTCAGAGCTGAGGTCACTCCCTGTTAGAGGTCCCAGATAGCCATCTCAGAGCTGAGGTCACTGTCCCTGTTAGAGGTCCCAGATAGCCATCTCAGAGCTGAGGTCACTCCCTGTTAGAGGTCCCAGATAGCCATCTCAGAGCTGAGGTCACTGGCCCTGTTAGAGATCCCAGATAGCCATCTCAAAGCTGAGGTCACTGCCCTTGTTAAAGAGGTCTCAGAGCTGAGGTCACTGTCCATGTTAAAGGTCCCAGATAAGCATCTCAGCACTGAGGTCACTGTCCCTGTTAAAGGTCCCGGATAGCCATCTCAGAGCTGAGGTCACTGTCCCTGTTAAAGGTCCCAGATAGCCATCTCAGAGCTGAGGTCACTGTCCCTGTTAAAGGTCCCAGATAGCCATCTCAGAGCTGAGGTCACTGTCCCTATTAGAGGTCCCAGATAGCCATCTCAGAGCTGAGGTCACTGTCCCTGTTAAAGGTCCCGGATAGCCATCTCAGAGCTGAGGTCACTGTCCCTATTAAAGGTCCCAGATAGCCATCTCAGAGCTGAGGTCACTGTCCCTATTAGAGGTCCCAGATAGCCATCTCAGAGCTGAGGTCACTGTCCCTGTTAAAGGTCCCGGATAGCCATCTCAGAGCTGAGGTCACTGTCCCTATTAAAGGTCCCAGATAGCCATCTCAGAGCTGAGGTCACTGTCCCTATTAAAGGTCCCAGATAGCCATCTCAGAGCTGAGGTCACTGCCCTTGTTAAAGAGGTCTCAGAGCTGAGGTCACTGTCCATGTTAGAGGTCCCAGATAAGCATCTCAGCACTGAGGTCACTGTCCCTGTTAAAGGTCCCGGATAGCCATCTCAGAGCTGAGGTCACTGTCCCTGTTAAAGGTCCCAGATAGCCATCTCAGAGCTGAGGTCACTGTCCCTGTTAAAGGTCCCAGATAGCCATCTCAGAGCTGAGGTCACTGTCCCTATTAGAGGTCCCAGATAGCCATCTCAGAGCTGAGGTAACTGTCCCTGTTAAAGGTCCCGGATAGCCATCTCAGAGCTGAGGTCACTGTCCCTATTAAAGGTCCCAGATAGCCATCTCAGAGCTGAGGTCACTGTCCCTATTAAAGGTCCCAGATAGCCATCTCAGAGCTGAGGTCACTGTCCCTATTAGAGGTCCCAGATAGCCATCTCAGAGCTGAGGTCACTGTCCCTATTAGAGGTCCCAGATAGCCATCTCAGAGCTGAGGTCACTGTCCCTATTAGAGGTCCCAGATAGCCATCTCCGAGCTGAGGTCACTGTCCCTGTTAAAGGTCCCAGATAGCCATCTCAGAGCTGAGGTCACTGTCCCTGTTAAAGGTCCCAGATAGCCATCTCCGAGCTGAGGTCACTGTCCCTGCTAAAGGTCCCAGATAGCCATCTCAGAGCTGAAGTCACTGTCCCTGTTAAAGGTCCCAGATAGCCATCTCAGAGCTGAGGTCACTGTCCCTGTTAAAGGTCCCAGATAGCCATCTCCGAGCTGAGGTCACTGTCCCTATTAGAGGTCCCAGATAGCCATCTCCGAGCTGAGGTCACTGCCTGTTAGAGGTCCCAGATAGCCATCTCCGAGCTGAGGTCACTGTCCCTGTTAGAGGTCCCAGATAGCCATCTCAGAGCTGAGGTCACTGCCTGTTAGAGGTCCCAGATAGCCATCTCAGAGCTGAGGTCACTGTCCCTATTAAAGGTCCCAGATAGCCATCTCCGAGCTGAGGTCACTCCCTGTTAAAGGTCCCAGATAGCCATCTCCAAGCTGAGGTCACTGTCCCTATTAAAGGTACAAGATAGCCATCTCAGAGCTGAGGTCACTGCCTGTTAGAGGTCCCAGATAGCCATCTCCGAGCTGAGGTCACTGTCCCTATTAAAGGTACAAGATAGCCATCTCAGAGCTGAGGTCACTGCCTGTTAGAGGTCCCAGATAGCCATCTCCGAGCTGAGGTCACTGTCCCTATTAAAGGTCCCAGATAGCCATCTCAGAGCTGAGGTCACTGCCTGTTAGAGGTCCCAGATAGCCATCTCAGAGCTGAGGTCACTGCCTGTTAGAGGTCCCAGATAGCCATCTCAGAGCTGAGGTCACTGCCTGTTAGAGGTCCCAGATAGCCGTCTCAGAGCTGAGGTCACTGCCTGTTAGAGGTCCCAGATAGCCATCTCCGAGCTGAGGTCACTGTCCCTATTAAAGGTCCCAGATAGCCATCTCAGAGCTGAGATCACTGCCTGTTAGAGGTCCCAGATAGCCATCTCAGAGCTGAGGTCACTGTCCCTGTTAGATGTCCCAGATAGCCATCTCCGAGCTGAGGTCACTGCCTGTTAGAGGTCCCAGATAGCCATCTCCGAGCTGAGGTCACTGCCTGTTAGAGGTCCCAGATAGCCATCTCAGAGCTGAGGTCACTGCCTGTTAGAGATCCCAGATAGCCATCTCAGAGCTGAGGTCACTGCCTGTTAGAGGTCCCAGATAGCCATCTCAGAGCTGAGGTCACTGCCTGTTAGAGGTCCCAGATAGCCATCTCAGAGCTGAGGTCACTGCCTGTTAGAGGTCCCAGATAGCCATCTCCGAGCTGAGGTCACTGCCTGTTAGAGGTCCCAGATAGCCATCTCCGAGCTGAGGTCACTGCCTGTTAGAGGTCCCAGATAGCCATCTCCGAGGTGAGGTCACTGCCTGTTAGAGATCCCAGATAGCCATCTCCGAGCTGAGGTCACTGCCTGTTAGAGGTCCCAGATAGCCATCTCCGAGCTGAGGTCACTGCCTGTTAAAGGTCCCAGATAGCCATCTCCGAGCTGAGGTCACTGCCTCCTTCTAAATTCTTGTCCTGTATGCCCCTTCTCCCTGCAGCAATAACCTTAACCTCAAGAAGAGAAGCCCCAACACCTGATTTTGCTCTGCGCAGTATCAATCCATTGATATATATGTTGGCTTCACTAGTCTAAGTGATATCATTTATCAGCTGGTTAACCTCGAGCTCTCCTGTTGCTCCACTCTCAGCATTCCGAACCTCGGGTTATGGTGACTGAGGTAATCTGTCATTCTATCACCAGCGTGACTATTGCCTCAACTGTGGTCACCTGTCCAATAAATATCTTTTCCTGTGCCATCCAAGAATTTCGTCTCCTGATTCTTGCTCACCCGATGTCCGAAGTGTTATTGTACAGCTGATGTTTCCTGTCTGCGGTGACCCCCATAAAAGCTTTGGCCTGTGCCAATTTATGTCCAGATGTCACAGACAGAAGTCCCAGCATGCACCTAATCTTCAAAATCAGGGGATTCCAAGTGCAATCAGAACACATCACATACCTTTAAATTGGATAGCTTTAATCTGGATAGCTTTAACCTGGATAGCTTTAATCTGGACACCTTTAATCTGGACACCTTTAATTTGGATAGCTTTAATCTGGACACCTTTAATCTGGACACCTTTAATCTGGACACCTTTAATTTGGATAGCTTTAATCTGGATAGTTTTAATCTGGACCTTTAATCTGGACAGCTTTAATCTGGATAGCTTTAATCTGGACCTTTAATCTGGATAGCTTTAATCTGGACCTTTAATCTGGACCTTTAATCTGGATAGCTTTAATCTGGATAGCTTTAATCTGGATAGCTTTAATCTGGATATATCTATGACCTTGACAGTATGAGGATGTCTATTCTGCAATCAACAATTACCAGCATAACTGACAATATAGGATGAAAAGCAGCCATTGTTCCAAGTTTGCTGCTATCACAGTCCTCAGTGCTCCCATGCCTCGCTTGCATCTTTGTATGGTATCTATATGAGAGGCTTTGAACACAAGTTACTCCGGAGTATTTCAGCACATCCAACAACAGTTAGGTCGGAAAGGTCAACCTTCACTCTATATTTGTTCAAGGCTCATGCAGGCCTTGTTAGGACTTTACTGGGAGCTGGAATCTGCCCACCGCTGTGAGATTGCCTGCAAGGCCTCCTGGAAATCTCTAACCATCTCAAGGCTAACCCAAAGTTGACCAAACTATATGCATCCTCCAGGCTGAGAGCTAAGGAGAGAGACTGTTTTTCTACTTCCAAGTGTTACCCCAAATCTCCTTTGTTGGTCTGTAACTACCCAGTGTCACCCCCAAATCTCCTTTGTTGGTCTGTAACTACCCAGTGTCACCCCCAAATCTCCTTTGTTGGTCTGTAACTACCCAGTGTCACCACAAATCTCCTTTGTTGATCTGTAACTGCCCAGTGCTTCTAGTCACCATTTATCCAAAACATATTCCACAGACACACTAGTGTGATTATCCAAGACATATGCCACAGACACACTAGTGTGATTATCCAAGACATATGCCACAGACACACTAGTGTGATTATCCAAGACATATGCCACAGACACACTAGTGTGATTATCCAAGACATATGCCACAGACACACTAGTGTGATTATCCAAGACATATGCCACAGACACACTAGTGTGATTATCCAAGACATATGCCACAGACACACTAGTGTGATTATCCAAGACATATGCCACAGACACACTAGTGTGATTATCCAAGACATATGCCACAGACACACTAGTGTGATTATCCAAGACATATGCCACAGACACACTAGTATGATTATCCAAGACATATGCCACAGACACACTAGTGTGATTATCCAAGACATATGCCACAGACACACTAGTGTGATTATCCAAGACATATGCCGCAGACACACTAGTGTGATTATCCAAAACATATGCTACAGACACACTAGTGTGATTATCCAAGACATATGCCACAGACACACTAGTGTGATTATCCAAAACATATGCCACAGACACACTAGGGTGATTATCCAAAACATATGCCACAGACACACTAGTGTGATTATCCAAAACATATGCCACAGACACACTAGTGTGATTATTCCCGAGGTACAAATGAGCGCAGAGTGCTTGCCAGGTTTAGGGAATGGACGTAGCTAGCACTAAGGAGCAAGTCATCAGGCACTGATGCCTTCTCTATCGTGGTATTCAGGTTCTTTACCAGTTTCCAATATCTGCCTTATCTACCTGCTGGATGTGACAGCACTGTCCTCCATCTGGACCAGGGCCAGTGTTCTCGATAGAACGTAGACAATATCTCACTTCTGTCTCCGTTATTAGGTCAACATGAGCCTCTTCTTTCATGTTCATATCCAGAATATATTCTCAAATTTCCTGCTAGGCATATCTTTGTCCTTTGTCTGTCTCAGCAACATATCGATGAAGAAATAAGAGACATTTCTCTTCCTCTGTCATCAGGAGAGTCCCCCTTGAAGTCTTGAATAGTGGTGATAAGCTAACTTGCATGCTTCCCATTCCTCTTTAAACGCATGTGCCAGAATCTCTGTTTGAAAACTTGTCTGCGTATTCTGTGTCAAGATAAGGATGACATGTCTGGTCTTTCCTGTATCTGGTGGCTTTTAACTTGACTTCTTTATACTGGTTTAGAAGACTCTGCAAAGTCTGTATACAACCAATTTCATTTACATTTCTTTGATCTAAAAGCATCCAATCTATTCTTAAATGCATTAATTGTCCCTGCTTCCACTACTTCCTGTGGCAATGCATTCCAAGCATTCACCACTCTCTGACAAATAATATATTTCCTAAT
The DNA here is from genome assembly GCA_036924085.1 of Ariolimax columbianus. NCBI lineage: Eukaryota > Metazoa > Mollusca > Gastropoda > Stylommatophora > Arionidae > Ariolimax > Ariolimax columbianus. Next base: position 960,380 of record JAVGWX010000008.1, read on the forward strand.
ATCTAATCTGGACCTTTCTCTAGTCAACTTGTAGCTATGTCCTCGTGTTCTTGTGGGTGGTTGTATTTTGAAAAACTTGTTATAGTCTAATTTATCCATTCCTCTGATCATCTTATAAACCTGTATTAAGTCATCACGAATTCTTCTCTCTTCGAGACACTGTAGGCCGGTTTTTCTGAGTCTTTCCTCATAACTGTAATTCTGGAATCCCACTATCAGCTTTGTCGCTCTTTATTGTATTCGTTCCAGCATGTCTATATCCCCTCTATGATAACAACTCCACACAGGACTCCAATCTAGGTCTAACTAATGCTTTATACAGTTTGACTATCACTTCCTTGCTCCTATGTTTAATATTTCTTGTTATCATCCCTAACATTGCATTTGCCTTTTTCGCTGCTACCTGAACTTGCTCACTCACCTTTCCTGTATGATCTATTATAACGTATTGGTTAAATGGCAAGAGAATACAAGACAAGAAAAGACAAAACCCAGACCCAGACCCAGACCCACATTCACATCCAGACCAAGATCCCCACCCAGTCCTAGATCCACATCCACATCCAGACCCAGATCCCCACCCAGACCCAGACCCAGATTCCCACCCAGACCCAGATCCCCACCCAGACCCAGATCCCCACCCAGACCCAGACCCAGTCCAAGACCCAGACCACTTACCTTTGATGATCATGGCCACAGTGTAGATCCAGGAGATGACCATAAACAGCGGCAGACTGCGTGATATAGCGAATGTGAACCTGGCAAGGATATGGATGACTTTAGTTAGAGGAGACTAAATGATGGATAACTTTAGTTAGAGGAGAGTAAATTATGGATGACTTTAGTTAGAGGAGAGTAAATGGTGGATGACTTTAGTTAGAGGAGAGTAAATGGCGGATGACTTTAGTTAGAGAGTAAATGATGGATGACTTTAGTTAGAGGAGAGTAAATGGTGGATGACTTTAGTTAGAGGAGAGTAAATGGTGGATGACTTTAGTTAGAGAGTAAATGATGGATGACTTTAGTTAGAGGAGAGTAAATGGTGGATGACTTTAGTTAGAGGATAATAAATGGTGGATGACTTTAGTTAGAGGAGAGTAAATGGTGGATGACTTTAGTTAGAGGAGAGTAAATGGTGGATGACTTTAGTTAGAGGATAATAAATGGTGGATGACTTTAGTTAGAGGAGACTAAATGGTGGATGACTTTAGTTAGAGGAGAGTAAATGGTGGATGACTTTAGTTAGAGGAGACTAAATGGTGGATGACTTTAGTTAGAGGAGACTAAATGGTGGATGACTTTAGTTAGAGGAGAGTAAATGGTGGATGACTTTAGTTAGAGGATAATAAATGGTGGATGACTTTAGTTAGAGGAGACTAAATGGTGGATGACTTTAGTTAGAGGAGAGTAAATGGTGGATGACTTTAGTTAGAGGAGACTAAATGGTGGATGACTTTAGTTAGAGGAGACTAAATGGTGAATGACTTTAGTTAGAGGAGACTGTTCTGTTCTGTACTAGGAGTCGACTTCACTGCACTCCGGGCATACCCATAGGTGCTCAGTCTCTCTCAGCAGATGGCGCAAAGTGTGGATGCTGATGGTGCCCGTAGCCTGTTGGTTGTACACCTTCCTGATTCGTTCTCTCAGATTCTCTGATCCACTGAATCCTAATTTGATTCCAAAGTGCCACAGCCTGTGCCTTGCAGACTCATCCAAAGCAGTGTTGTTTTCCATCAGGTGGTCCTTGATAACCTTCACTATGTCACCTTTATCCATGTCCACTGTGCCTGTTATGGATGCGTGTGACGCCAAAAAATCAGCTCGCTCGTTGCCCGGAACCCCAGCATGACCAGGACAGTAGATCCACACCAGCCCCTGTAGTTTTGAGGTCTCCAACGCTGCTATTCACTCATGTCGTAGCCACCCATTCTGCACCTTGCGAAGTAGTGTTTGAGAGTCTGACACGATGACTGCTCCTGTTGAAGATGTCTCAGACAGCCACCTCAAAGCTTCAGTCACCGCCTCCATCTCCATTCTCATACCTTGATGTGGCAGTCTCGTATGCGCCACTTCGTTCAGCAACGATCCGGTCTCTTATTCTATCCGAGAAACCCCAGCCTGATGTTCCACCACTTCGTTCACCAACGATCCGGTCTCTTATCCTATCCGAGAAACCCCAGCCTGATGTTCCACCACTTCGTTCAGCAACGATCCGGTCTCTTATCCTATCCGAGAAACCCTAGCCTGATGTTCCACCACTTCGTTCAGCAACGATCCGGTCTCTTATCCTATCCGAGAAACCCTAGCCTGATGTTCCACCACTTCGTTCAGCAACGATCTGGTCTCTTATTCTATCCGAGAAACCCCAGCCTGATGTTCCACCACTTTGCACCGACCCATCAGTGTAAATGATGGTATCACTTTCATGGGTGTTGGCGCCTATCAGCCGGTTGAATTCGAGATTTGTCTGGCTATTTCATCCCTTCCTACATTTACTGCCCATGGTTATGATGACCGTGTGGTACTCTGTTAGTGTATCCCCAATGTGGACCCATTCCTCTCCCTTGACCATCGTCTCGACTGCCGTCACCTCTCCTATAGTACGTTCTGCCTGTGTATCCCCAGTGTGGACCCATTCCTCTCCCTTGACCATCGTCTCGACTGCCGTCACCTCTCCTATAGTACGTTCTGCCTGTGTATCCCCAGTGTGGACCCATTCCTCTCCCTTGACCATCGTCTCGACTGCCGTCACCTCTCCTATAGTACGTTCTGCCTGTGTATCCCCAGTGTGGACCCATTCCTCTCCCTTGACCATCGTCTCGACTGCCGTCACCTCTCCTATAGTACGTTCTGCCTGTGTATCCCCAGTGTGGACCCATTCCTCTCCCTTGACCATCGTCTCGACTGCCGTCACCTCTCCTATAGTTCGTTCTGCCTATGCCATCCATGACATCCCTCTTTTGATTCTGGTTCCCTTGATGTCCGCAGTGTTATTGTACAGCGGGTGCCTGATGTCCGCAGTGTTATTGAACAGCGGGTGCCTGTTGTCCACTGTGACTCGCATATAAGCTGTAGCCTGTGCCACTTTATGCCTGGATGTTATTGACGGCAGTCCCAGCATGTACCTCATCTGTATTATCGGGGTGTCTGGTGCAACCCAACACGAGCCACATTCCTTCATTTTGGATTCATTCCAGCCATTCACACTGTGATCTTGATAGGGTGAGTATACCCACTCCATAATCAATGACCGAGAGTATGAATAGCAGCCGTTGTTCCAAGTTGGCAGCCACCATTGTGTTGAGTGCACCCAGTCATCTATTGCATCTTTGTATAGTTTGGTCGATGTGGTACTTGTATGACAGGCTGCGGTCAAATGTTATTCCGAGATATTTCAACCTGTCGCTTCTATCTATGACACAGGCATCAAATGTGATGCCAGGGAGGTTGTCTCTCACGATGCAGTTGTTCAATGAACACCACATGACACCGGCCTTGCTTGGATTAATCTGTGCTCTGGTCTCCACACCACTTTGAGATTGCCTGCAAGGTGTCTTGAATATCACTAACCATTTCACGCCTATCAGAACCAGTCCTGTAGATTAGGATATCATCTGCGAATGTTAACATCCACCCCAGCTGTGTAGGTTACATGTTGGCAACTTTTAATGTGTAAATGTTGAACAGCACCAGTGAAAGTGGCGATCCTTGGGGTAATCCTGGACATATCCGCATTGGCTCTGATGTCCAAGAACCCAGGCGAAGTGCAACTGTTCTCCCCATCAGGGCAGCTGATATCCGGCTAACGAGCCACGGGTTTATTCCACAGTCCTTCAAACAGCACATCAGTGTACCAACATCGACCCTGTTATAGGCATCCTAAAGGAGACTAAATGGTGGATGACTTTAGTTAGAGGAGAGTAAATGGTGGATGACTTTAGTTAGAGGAGAGTAAATGGTGGATGACTTTAGTTAGAGGAGAGTAAATGGTGGATGACTTTAGTTAGAGGAGAGTAAATGGTGGATGACTTTAGTTAGAGAGTAAATGGTGGATGACTTTAGTTAGAGGAGAGTAAATGGTGGATGACTTTAGTTAGAGAGTAAATGGTGGATGACTTTAGTTAGAGGAGAGTAAATGGTGGATGACTTTAGTTAGAGGAGAGTAAATGGTGGATGACTTTAGTTAGAGGAGAGTAAATGGTGGATGACTTTAGTTAGAGGAGAGTAAATGGTGGATGACTTTAGTTAGAGGAGAGTAAATGATGGATGACTTTAGTTAGAGGAGAGTAAATGGTGGATGACTTTAGTTAGAGGAGAGTAAATGGTGGATGACTTTAGTTAGAGGAGAGTAAATGGTGGATGACTTTAGTTAGAGGAGAGTAAATGGTGGATGACTTTAGTTAGAGAGTAAATGGTGGATGACTTTAGTTAGAGGAGAGTAAATGGTGGATGACTTTAGTTAGAGAGTAAATGGTGGATGACTTTAGTTAGAGGAGAGTAAATGGTGGATGACTTTAGTTAGAGGAGAGTAAATGGTGGATGACTTTAGTTAGAGGAGAGTAAATGGTGGATGACTTTAGTTAGAGGAGAGTAAATGGTGGATGACTTTAGTTAGAGGAGAGTAAATGGTGGATGACTTTAGTTAGAGGAGAGTAAATGGTGGATGACTTTAGTTAGAGAGTAAATGGTGGATGACTTTAGTTAGAGGAGAGTAAATGGTGGATGACTTTAGTTAGAGGAGAGTAAATGGTGGATGACTTTAGTTAGAGGAGAGTAAATGGTGGATGACTTTAGTTAGAGAGTAAATGGTGGATGACTTTAGTTAGAGGAGAGTAAATGGTTGATGACTTTAGTTAGAGAGTAAATGATGGATGACTTTAGTTAGAGGAGAGTAAATGGTGGATGACTTTAGTTAGAGAGTAAATGGTGGATGACTTTAGTTAGAGAGTAAATGGTGGATGACTTTAGTTAGAGGAGAGTAAATTGTGGATGACTTTAGTTGGTGGATGTTTTCAGTTAGAGGAACCAAGATGTAGTTTCAGTGTCATGGTGATGGTGCTAACATACCTGTCATAAACATAACACCCATAGGGAAACTGGTGTGTATAGATGCCAGGTTCCTGTGAGCTGTTGGTCTGTAGTCGAATGATGGCGTGGTCAATCATGTCCTGGATGTAGATGAATCCAAACAGCCAGTACTTGAGGTCGTAGTAGGAGCCTCTGTTGCCAGGACGCCAGTATCTGGGTCAAACAAAGCAAACAGTTATACCCCGGCTAATGTGGTTCATCCTCCATGGCAACTCCATACACGTCATAAAAGGGGCATGAAGAAGCTGGTACATGGATCTAGCAACCCTATCACATAAACCAAATGCTACAGTAATTACAAATGGAGGCTTCCTGTAAGGAGACTTCTAGATTGGTGGGGGCTTCCTGCAAGGAGGCTACTAGATTGGTGGGGGCTTCCTGTAAGGAGGCTACTAGACTGGTGGTGGTTTCCTGCAAGGAGGCTTCTAGACTGGTGGGGGCTTCCTGCAAGGAGGCTACTAGATTGGTGGGGGCTTCCTGTAAGGAGGCTACTAGACTGGTGGTAGTTTCCTGCAAGGAGGCTTCTAGACTGGTGGGAGCTTCCTGTAAGGAGGCTACTAGATTGGTGGGGGGCTTCCTGCAAGGAGGCTACTAGATTGGTGGGGGCTTCCTGTAAGGAGGCTACTAGACTGGTGGTGGTTTCCTGCAAGGAGGTTTCTAGACTGGTGGGGGCTTCCTGCAAGGAGGCTTCTAGACTGGTGGGGGCTTCCTGCAAGGAGGCTACTAGACTGATGGGGGCTTCCTGCAAGGAGGCTACTAGACTGATGGGGGCTTCCTGCAAGGAGGTTACTAGATTGGTGGGGGCTTCCTGTAAGGAGGCTACTAGACTGGTGGTGGTTTCCTGCAAGGAGGCTTCTAGACTGGTGGGGGCTTCCTGCAAGGAGGCTACTAGACTGATGGGGGCTTCCTGCAAGGAGGCTACTAGACTGATGGGGGCTTCCTGCAAGGAGGTTACTAGATTGGTGGGGGCTTCCTGTAAGGAGGCTACTAGACTGGTGGTGGTTTCCTGCAAGGAGGCTTCTAGACTGGTGGGGGCTTCCTGCAAGGAGGCTACTAGACTGATGGGGGCTTCCTGCAAGGAGGCTACTAGACTGATGGGGGCTTCCTGCAAGGAGGCTACTAGACTGGTGGGGGCTTCCTGCAAGGAGGCTACTAGACTGGTGGGGGCTTCCTGTTAGGAGGCTACTAGACTGGTGGGGGCTTCCTGCAAGGAGGCTACTAGACTGGTGGGGGCTTGCTGTAAGGAGGCTACTAGACTGGTGGGGGCTTCCTGTAAGGAGGCTATTAGACTAGTGGCACATTGCTTTTCCCAAGTACTCAAGTGGTGATGAATTAATGAATGAATGAATGAATGGATGTATTATTTGATGATTGAATGGATGGATCAATGTATTATTGGATGAATGAATGGATGGATGGATGTGTTATTGGATGAATGTATGGATGGATGTATTATTGGATGAATGAATGGATGGATCAATGTATTATTGGATGAATGAATGGATGGATCAATGTATTATTGGATGAATGAATGGATGGATGTATTATTGGATGAATGAATGGATGGATCAATGTATTATTGGATGAATGAATGGATGGATGGATGTATTATTGGATGAATGAATGGATGGATGTATTATTGGATGAATGAATGGATGGATGGATGTATTATTGGATGAATGAATGGATGAATGTATTATTGGATGAATGAATGGATGGATGTATTATTGGATGAATGAATGGATGGATGGATGTATTATTGGATGAATGAATGGATGGATGTATTATTGGATGAATGAATGGATGGATGTATTATTAGATGAATGAATGGATGGATGTATTATTGGATGAATGAATGGATGGATGTATTATTGGATGAATGAATGGATGGATGTATTATTGGAGAGACAGTACAAGTAGATATGAGTGAGGTATCCCAGGTGTCAAGGCTAGAACCACTGTTACCTTCCAAGCATGCCACAAAATGTTACTAAAGAGTGTTGTACCTGGAGTTAGCAGCCTGATCATGTATAACCATTTAACAGCCACTTGAAGGAGGGATGGCATGATGGAGGGATGCATGGCATCATGGTCAGTTGACATGGCATAAATAAAGTCAACAAATCATCTCCCAAGCTATCAAACAGAGAATTCGCTCGTTGTGCTGTCTGCCAGCGGTTCATGGGCACAGGGACATAGATGAGCACAAATATAAGGAGGAAAATACATGTGCTAGTCAGAGACAGACAGACAGGCAGAGAATACACTCATGACAAATGTGCTGTCTGTCAGCGGTTCATCTCACATGGGCACAGGGACATAGACGAGCACAAATATAAGGAGGAACTTACATGTGCTAGTCAGAGACAGACAGACAAACAGACAGACAGACAGACAGGCCACCACAACAAAGGCATGCAGTACTTACATGATGTTGTCGTCGTCTCCGTGTTAGGTCCAAGTTAACCATGGGATGTTAACACGCTTGTCTCTCCTTCTATCTCTCTCTCTCTTTCACACTGTCAATTTCTCACTCCCTCCCATTCTACCTCCCTCCCATTCTTTCTCTTTCTCCTTTCCATTCTCTCTTTCTCCCACTCTCTTGCCTTCATACTCCCTCTCTCCCTAAAGCCTCTTTATTTCTCTATCCTTACCATTTTCTCTCCCTCCCTTTCCCTCTCTCTACATCCAATTCCCTTAATCTGTCCCTCCCTCTCATTTGTTCTGTCTCTCTCTAACACACACACAACCACTCTACTACATGTACTAACCACTCACTCACTCACTTCATTCACCACACAATAGAGGATTGAGTACACCTACTTGTCCATGATCCGCTTAGTACTATCCACCTTATCTGTGTCCATGCGGATTCTATATTTGACAAGTGATGGAAGCTTAACCTCGTCTGGATTGAACTCATCAAAGTAAATGGCTGCAGAATCACAGAGTTACACAGATTAGTCTAGATGTCTGAGTGGACCAGTGTGGACATCATGTGGCCCTCCAAGTGAGGACACTCCCTCACCAAATGGTATAAGACAAAATAACGTAGCAGTTTTCAAGTAGGCCACTAAAGTGTAACGGATTCCGTTTACATGTCTCCGCGAGAGAAACAAAGGCAGTAGGAGAGAAAACACAGATAAAATATAAGAGGAACAGACTAACTACTGCTCACAGACAGTCATTTCCCGAGGCAGAGCCACACCAAGTCTAGCTAAGTCGTCCCCTGAGGCAGAGCCACACCAAGTCTAGCTAAGTCGTCCCCTGAGGCAGAGCCACACCCAACACCAAGTTTAACTAAGTCATCCCTCAAGGCAGAGCCACTCCAAGTCTAGCTAAGTCGTCCCCAGAGGCAGAGCCACACCAAGTCTAGCTAAGTCGTCCCCAAAAGCAGAGCCACACCCAACACCAAGTCTAGCTAAGTCGTCCCCCAAGGCAGAGCCACACCTAACACCAAATCTAGCTAAGTCATCCCCCGATGCAAAGAGCCACTCCCAACACCAAGTCTAGCTAAGTCATCCCCCAAAGCACAGAGCCACACCCAACACCAAGTCTAGCTAAGTCATCCCCCGATGCACAGAGCCACACCCAACACCAAATCTAGCTAAGTCATCCCCCAAGGCAGAGCCACACCCAACACCAAGTCTAGCTAAGTCATCCCCTGATGCACAGAGCCACTCCCAACACCAAGTCTAGCTAAGTCATCCCCTGATGCAGAGAGCCACTCCCAACATCAAGTCTAGCTAACTGACTCCCTCCCTCGAGCCACAGATACACTCCCAACACCAAGTCTAGCTAACTGACTCCCTCCCTCGAGCCACAGAGCCACTTCCAACACCAAGTCTAGCTAACTGACTCCCTCCATCGAGCCACAGATCCACTCCCAACACCAAGTCTAGCTAACTGACTCCCTCCCTCGAGCCACAGAGCCCCTCCCAACACCAATTCTAGCTAACTGACTCCCTCCCTTGAGCCACTCCAAACACCAAGTCTAGCTAACTGACTCCCTCCCTCGATCCGCAGAGCCACTCCCAACACCAAGTCTAGCTAACTGACTCCCTCCCTCGAGCCACAGAGCCACTCCCAACACCAAGTCAAGCTAACTGACTCCCTCCCTCGAGCCACTCCCAACACCAAGTCTAGCTAACTGACTCCCTCCCTCGAGCCACAGAGCCACTCCCAACACCAAGTCTAGCTAACTGACTCCCTCTTCGAGCCACAGAGCCACTCCCAACACCAAATCTAGCTAACTGACTCCCTGCCTCAAGCCACTCCCAACACCAAGTCTAGATAACTGACTCCCTCCCTCGAGCCACATATCCACTCCCAACACCAAGTCTAGCTGACTCCCTCCCTCGAGCCACTCCCAACACCAAGTCTAGCTAACTGACTCCCTCCCTCGAGCCACTCCCAACACCAAATCTAGCTAACTGACTCGCTCACTCAAGCCACAGATCAACTCCCAACACCAAGTCTAGCTAACTGACTCCCTCCCACGAGCCATTCCCAACACCAAGTCTAGCTAACTGACTCCCTCCCTCGAGCCACTCCCAACACCAAGTCTAGCTGATTCCACTGAGGCACAGAGCCACTCCCAACACCAAGTCTAGCTAACTGACTCCCCTGAGCCACAGACCGACTCCGAACACCAAGTCTTGCTAACTGACTCCGTGAGCCACAGACCCACTCCCAACACCAAGTCTAGCTAAGTCATCCCCCGAGGCACAGAGCCACTCCCAACATCAAGTCTAGCTAACTGACTCCCTCCCATGAGCCACTCCCAACACCAAGTCTAGCTAACTGACTCCCTCACACGAGCCACTCCCAACACCAAGTCTAGCTAACTGACTCCCCTGAGCCACAGAGCCACTCCCAACACCAAGTCTAGCTAACTGACTCCCTCCCACGAGCCACTCCCAACACCAAGTCTAGCTGACTCCCCTGAGGCACAGAGCCACTCCCAACACCAAGTCTAGCTAACTGACTCCCCTGAACCACAGATTGACTCCCAACACCAAGTCTAGCTAACTGACTCCCCTGAGCCACAGACCCACTTCCAACATCAAGTCTAGCTAACTGACTCCCTCCCACGAGCCCCTCCATACACCAAGTCTAGCTACCTGACTCCCTCCCTTGAGCCACAGATCCACTCCCAACACCAAGTCTAGCTGACTCCCTCCCACGAGCCACTCCCAACACCAAGTCTAGCTAACTGACTCCCTCCCCTGAGCCACAGAGCCACTCCCAACACCAAGTCTAGCTGACTCCCTCCCACGAGCCATTCCCAACACCAAGTCTAGCTAACTGACTCCCTCCCTCGAGCCACTCCCAACACCAAGTCTAGCTAACTGACTCCCTCCCTCGAGCCACTCCAAACACCAAGTCTAGCTAACTGACTCCCCTGAGCCACAGAGCCACTCCCAACACCAAGTCTAGTTAACTGACTCCCCTGAGCCACAGAGCCACTCCCAACACCAAGTCTAGCTAACTGACTCCCTCCCCTGAGCCACTGCCAACACCAAGTCTAGCTGACTCCCCTGATGCACAGAGCCACCCCCAACACCAAATCTAGCTAACTGACTCCCCTGAGCCACAGACCGACTCCCAACACCAAGTCTAGCTAACTGACTCCCCTGAGCCACAGACCCACTCCCAACACCAAGTCTAGCTAAGTCATCCCCCGAGGCACAGAGCCACTCCCAACATCAAGTCTAGCTAACTGACTCCCTCCCATGAGCCACTCCAACACCAAGTCTAGCTAACTGACTCCCTCCCACGAGCCACTCCCAACACCAAGTCTAGCTAACTGACTCCCCTAAGCCACAGAGCCACTCCCAACACCAAGTCTAGCTAACTGACTCCCTCCCTCGAGCCACAGATCCACTCCCAACACCAAGTCTAGCTAACTGACTCCCTCCCTCGAGCCACATATCCACTCCCAACACCAAGTCTAGCTAACTGACTCGCTCACTCAAGCCACATATCCACTCCCAACACCAAGTCTAGCTAACTGACTCGCTCACTCAAGCCACAGATCCACTCCCAACACCAAGTCTAGCTAACTGACTCCCTCCCATGAGCCATTCCCAACACCAAGGCTAGCTAACTGACTCCTTCCCTCGAGCCACAGAGCCACTCCCAACACCAAATCTAAGTGACAATGTACAACTGACAGAACTATTTTCTGATGCAGTCCACTATAAGCAGAGCTAGAGTTATAATCTGACATCCTAGAGAAAATAGTCCACAACAACGTGCTAGGACACAGCTTATACTCCAACACAGTAGTTTGTGTGGTACAGTCGAAGGGCCGACACTTCCAGAGATCAATCGTTCCAATGCTGACGGACAAAAATATCAGCTATAGTGACGGACAGAAATATCAGATATGGTCGTATAACAGTTTCACATAGATAAAGTCACAAAAGAACATTTGACAGATAAAGCCACCAAAAAGCCATGTTTTCATCCCACGTGATATCAAGCAAGCATGCGATTATAAAGTTAGCCGAGCTCTTGGCCACCAGAAGTGTTGTACGGCTCTTGGTCCATTAACTTGACTTGCTATGGTTAAGCATGTGTGGATTGGGTTTAAAACCCAGGTTAGTCAGAGATTTGGTGTTCTCATGCATGTGGTAAAACTCACTTGCTAGCTATCCGTTTGGTGTTATCCACCCTATCTGTATCCATGCGGATTCTGTACTTGATCAGGCTAGGAATCTGCGTATCATTCAGTGCCACGTTGTCAAACATAACAGCTGTGAAAACAATGTTTAGTTGTCTTTGTCACCATAACACAACAGCTGTGAAAACAATGTTTAGTTGTCTTCGTCACCACCAACTAAACCCTCTCTCTGTCACACAACTAAACCCAAACTCCATCACACAACTAGACCCATCCATCACACAACTAAACACTAACTCCATCACACAACTAAACCCTAACTCCATCACACAACTAAACACTAACTCCATCACACAACTAAACCCTAACTCCATCACACAACTAAACCCCTCCATCACACAACTAAACCCTAACTCCATCACACAACTAAACCCAAACTCCATCACACAACTAAACCCTAACTCCATCACATAACTAAACCCAAACTCCATCACACAACTAAACCCTAACTCCATCACACAACTAAACCCTAACTCCATCACATAACTAAACCTAACTCCATCACACAACTAAACCCTAACTCCATCACTCTCCCAAGGTGGCTGAACTGTTAAATTCTGAAAATCTACATGTTGTAAGTCAACCCTCCATGAATGCATTTATTGATCCAACATTCATGTTTTATTGACCCAACATTCAGATTTTACTGATTCAACATTCAGGTTTTACTGATCCACCAACATTCAGGTTTTTACTGATCCAACATTCAGGTTTTACTGATCCAAAATTCAGGTTTTACTGATTCAATATTCAGGTTTTACTGATTCAACATTCAGGCTTTGCTGATTCAACATTCAGGTTTTGCTGATTCAACATTAAGGTTTTACTGATTCAACATTCAGGTTTTATTGATCCAACATTCAGGTTTTTACTGATCCAACATTCAGATTTTACTGATTCAACATTCAGGTTTTACTGATCCAACATTCAGGTTTTACTGATCCAACATTCAGGTTTTACTGATCCTTCAGGCTTTTACTGATCCACCATATTTATTTTCTTTGATCAAGCGTCCAGGTTTTCATCTCAACAGGTTGACTAGGTATGGCTCGACAAAAAAATGTTAGACTTCTCATGTTTGTGGGTTGAGAGTTTTGTGTGTGTCTGTGTGTGGGCTGAGAGGTGTGTTTGTGTGTGTGTGTATGTGTGAGCCAAGAGGTGTGTGTGTATATGTGTGTGTGGGCCGAGAGGTGTGTGTGTGTGTATATATGTGTGTGTGTGTGTAAGTGTGAGCCAAGAGGTATGTGTGGTCCGAGAGGTGTGTGTGTGTGTATGTGTGGGCCGACAGGTGTGTATGTGTAAGCCGAGAGGTCTGTATATTTGTGTGTGTGAGCCAATATGTCTCATTGTCTGTGTCTGTTAGTTGAGAGTTCTCTATCTCCCTGTGTGTGTGTGTCTGTGTGTGTGTGTGTGGACAGAGAGGTATGTGTGTGTGTGTCTGGGCCAAGAGGTCTGTGTGTGTGGGCCAAGAGGTCTGTATGTGTGTGTCTGTCTGTGTGTGTGTCTGTGTGTGGGCCAAGAGGTCTGTGTGTGTGTATCAGCTGAGATTTATGTGTGTGTGTGGGCCAAGAGGTATGTGTGTGAATGGGCCGAGAGGTCTCTATGTGTGTGTCTGTGTGTATGTTCTGTGTGGGCCGAGGTCTGTGTGTGGGCCAAGGTCTGTCTGTGTGTGTGTGTGTGTGTATCATCTGAGAGGTCTGTGTGTGGGCTGAGGTCTGTGTGTGTGTATCAGCTGAGAGGTCTGTGTGTGGGCCGAGGTATGTGTGTGTGTGTCACCTGAGAGGTCTGTGTGTGGGCCGAGGTCTGTGTGTGTGTGTATCAGCTGAGAGAGGTAGGTAGGTAGGTAGGTAGTGTGTGTGCGTGCGCTCGTGCGCGCATGTGTGTGTCTCTCTCTCTCTCTCTTTCTCTCTCTCTCTCTCTCTCTCTCAGCCGAGAGGTCTATATGTCTATACCTGTCCAGAAGGTGTTGTTCTCAATGTTGTTTAAACTGACTTCCACCAGCGAAGACGAGTTTGGGTAGCCCACAAATTTGTTTAAGTTGAAGCACTGAAATACATTTGATATCATTTATATACATCAGTCCACATTTATATACATCAGTCCACATTTATATACTTCAGTCCACATTTATATATTTCAGTCCACATTTATATACATATCCACATTTATACACATCAGTCCAAATTTATATACATATTCACATTTAAATACATATCCACATTTATTAACATCAGTCCTCATTTATTAACATCAGTCCTCATTTATAAATGTTAGTCCACATTTATATAAATCAGTCCACAATATATATACATCAGTCCACATTTATATAAATCACGTACACGATTCCACATATATACATCAGCCCATATTAAAGAAAGTATAGTTTCCATCCAGTACGTGTCAGGTGGGAACAAAATAGGAATGTTTATGTGACAGTGTTGCTGTCAGGTGTGTCTGAAATGAGATGGTTGAGTCAGGTATGTGTGAGATGAGATAGTTGAGTCAGGTATGTGTGAGATGAGATGGTTGAGTCAGGTATGTGTGAGATGAGATGGTTGAGTCAGGTATGTTTGAGATGAGATGGTTGTGTCAGGTATGTCTGAAATGAGATGGTTGTGTTAGGTAGGTGTAAGATAAGATGGTTAAGTCAGGTATGTGTGAGATGAGATGGTTGTGACAGGTAGGTGTGAGATGAGATGGTTGTGTCAGGTAGATGTGAGATGAGATGGTTGTGTCAGGTAGATGTGAGATGAGATGGTTGTGTCAGGTAGGTGTGAGATGAGATGGTTGTGTCAGGTAGGTGTGAGATGAGATGGTTGTGTCAGGTAGGTGTGAGATGAGATGGTTGTGTCAGGTAGGTGTGAGATGAGATGGTTGTGTCAGGTAGGTGTGAGATGAGATGGTTGTGTCAGGTAGGTGTGAGATGAGATGGTTGTGTCAGGTAGATGTGAGATGAGATGGTTGTGTCAGGTAAGTGTGAGATGAGATGGTTGTGTCAGGTAGATGTGAGATGAGATGGTTGTGTCAGGTAAGTGTGAGATGAGATGGTTGTGTCAGGTAGATGTGAGATGAGATGGTTATGTCAGGTAGATGTGAGATGAGATGGTTGTGTCAGGTAAGTGTGAGATGAGATGGTTGTGTCAGGTAGATGTGAGATGAGATGGTTGTGTCAGGTAGATGTGAGATGAGATGGTTATGTCAGGTAGGTGTGAGATGAGATGGTTGTGTCAGGTAAGTGTGAGATGAGATGGTTGTGTCAGGTAGATGTGAGATGAGATGGTTGTGTCAGGTAGATGTGAGATGAGATGGTTGTGTCAGGTAGATGTGAGATGAGATGGTTGTGTCAGGTAAGTGTGAGATGAGATGGTTGTGTCAGGTAGATGTGAGATGAGATGGTTATGTCAGGTAGATGTGAGATGAGATGGTTGTGTCAGGTAGATGTGAGATGAGATGGTTGTGTCAGGTAAGTGTGAGATGAGATGGTTGTGTCAGGTAGATGTGAGAATGTCATGTATGAAGCAGAGAAGACATAACTTCCAATTTGACTGAAAGGTTAACGGTGGCTGAGACAATGGTTGCTTGTTTTGGCGCAGGTGTGATAGTGTCAGAATATCTGTCAATTCTAACTAAGCCAGTGGGGATTTGATCGTCCGAGAATCGGATTGTTCGAAAGTATGAGGGTAAGATTTCACTTTCGCTGTTATCAGGAAATGATTGTCTAAGCTTAGGTCGTCAGTTTAACCATCACATGTTAAACCTGAAAATAGTTCTTAAGTCTGCTAGTTAGATGGGTAGAAATAAGTCAGTGGGTGTTTTAAGTCCGCCCACTCCGTAGTGTCTAAGCATTATAGAAAGAAGGGTAAGGCATTTGAGTGACATACACTTTGATGACATGATGTCACAGTGAAATTGAAAGGGAGACAGGATAGCAAAAAAGTTGGTAGTGGCTCCAGAATGGTGGAGCTTGACAGACTGACAGGCAGGACTGGCCAACAGGTGACATGAGCTACTAGGTGGCCATTTTGGAACGGAAGGACTAAATGGCGGGATTTCGAAAAAAAAAGAATGGGATAAAACCTGGAGCAAGAGAGAGTTTAGACAGAGCTGGTCCGAAGGTTATCAACTGTAAGTTCCTTCGGCACCGTACATAATTGCCTAATGGAAGGGATGGTGATACCCCAGCAACTGAGAGAGAAAACTGAGCACTTTGAGTGAGAAAGTTGATGACAACGTATCTGTGGATTTCACAGACATCAGCTCTTGGTCATCCACTTAAAATTACAGCAAACTAAAGTGTAAAAGAGACACCCAAGAGAGCGGAGAGGTCTTGTAGACCATTGAGTTCACTGTCCTTGTGAGACTTGTCAGCTGTGGATTTCACGGACATACGCTCTGGATGATCCGCTGGAAATAATAGTAAGCTGAGTCAACAAACTCCGCAGTGAGACAACAGTAAGGAGTGCTATTAACTCCCCAGGGAGCACATTCACAAAGCTCTTTAATTCTACAGCAGAGACCAGATGGATGAAAGTTGTAGACTAGCACTGGCCAGTCATGCCACGACGAAGGATCACAAGACTACAGAGATTAGAAAGTTGAATTCTAGTTGAAATTGTTAGATAATTAGAAGAGATAGAAGAATGAGGGCACAGATCGGGAGATTCCATCAGCTTCTCGCTAGTAAACTCCGCTAAGAGAGATTAGCCATACTTAGAGTAGGTGATAAGGCTGTCGATGATTAGACTTTGCAATCAATGAATGCTCTGGCATTTTTATATTGAAAGAAGAAGTCAGTGGTTTCTATGGTTTTGTGTGGAAAGAATTACTGGTTGAAGATAAAGAGTGCTGTTGCTTATAATTATTTGATCCCTTTGAGAAATGATGTAGGTTGATTTTGTTGTATGTTGGTTTTCTTCTCGTTCTGCATTACTTTGCTGCTCAACGATCTCTCCAAGAAAAACCTTAAAGAGAAAGAATTGAACTCGCCTGAAAGTAGGGCTGGACTGAAGAAATGAGGTCACGTGTATTGTTCAATGCTTGTCTCCATGTGTAGGCGCCATCACTGGAATCGTTGAGTCCCAGAAACTCTGAGACTTCTTGACACACAGACTCATTCAAGTTGGCAATTGTGTTCCCAAACTGAGTGGGCAGGCTCTGCTGGTAGGATGGCAGGACGGTCTTCAACATGTAGATTGTATTTTTGCAAACTGGACTTCCGAAAAAGTTCTGGAGAGATTCAATGTGTTTTGATGAGTGGAGAAAATACAATCACAAACATGCAAACTGGACATTATTGGCTGTCTTCTATGTCTACTGTCAGCGGCGAGCCAAGTGGTTTCCACTGGACATTATTGGCTGTCTTCTATGTACTGCCAGCGAGCCAAGTGGTTTCCACTGGACATTATTGGCTGTCTTCTATGTACTGCCAGCGAGCCAAGTGGTTTCCACTGGACATTATTGGCTGTCTTCTATGTACTGCCAGCGAGCCAAGTGGTTTCCACTGGACATTATTGGCTGTCTTCTATGTCCACTGTCAGCAGCGAGCCAAGTGGTTTCCACTGGACATTATTGGCTGTCTTCTATGTACTGCCAGCGAGCCAAGTGGTTTCCACTGGACATTATTGGCTGTCTTCTATGTACTGCCAGCAGCGAGCCAAGTGGTTTCCACTGGACATTATTGGCTGTCTTCTATGTCCACTGTCAGCAGCGAGCCAAGTGGTTTCCACTGGACATTATTGGCTGTCTTCTATGTCTACTGTCAGTGAGCCAAGTTGCTTCTGTGAGACTCTTGGTGGTGACAGGGATAAGAATAGGACCACTGCCAGGTTGAGTGAATGTCGTTGTTGTTAGAGATGACTAATTACTCTATGGTAGAAGACTGCCCACAGACAAAAGCCTGTCAGGTGCAGACTTAACCTTCTGGGTTTCAAAGATTATCAGCAAATCCCAATAATAAAGTCAATACAATTCCACCTGGCTCCAGTACTGGCCTCTGGCCCCTTATCCTACCACTGGCCTCTTGGTCCCTTATCCTAGCACTAGCCTCTTGGCCCCTTATCCTAGCACTGGCCTCTTGACCCCTTATCCACCGACCTCAGAGCCTCTTATCCACTGGTCTCAGAGCCTCTTATCCACTGACCTCTGGCCCCTTATCCTAGCACTGACCTCAGAGCCCTGTATCCTAGCACTGCCCTCAGAGCTTCGTATCCTAGCACTGGCCTCAGAGCCCCATATCCTAGCACTGACCTCAGAGTCATGTATACTAGCACTAACCTCAGAGCACTGTATCCTAGCACTAATTTCTGACCCCTTATCCTAGCACTGACCTCAGAACCTCATATCCTAGCACTAACCACAGAGCCTCATATCCTAGCACTAACCACAGAGCCTCATATCCTAGCACTGACCTCAGAGCCCTATATCCTAGCATTGATCTTAAAGTCATGTATCCTTGCACTAACCACAGAGCACCGTATCCTAGCACTAACCCCAGAGCCCCATATCATAGCACTAATTACAGAACCTCATATCCTAGCACTAATTACAGAACCTCTTATCCTTGCACTAATTATAGAACCTCATATCCTAGCACTAATTACAGAACCTCATATCCTAGCACTAATTACAGAACCTCATATCCTAGCACTATTTAAAAAACCTCATTTCCTAGCACTAATTACAGAACCTCATATCCTAGCACTAATTACAGAACCTCATATCCTAGCACTAATTACAAAACAACATATCCTAGCACTAATTACAGAACCACATATCCTAGCACTAACCCCAAACCTCATATCCTAGCACTAATTACAGAACCTCATATCCTAGCACTAATTACAGAACCACATATCCTAGCACTAACCCCAAACCTCATATCCTAGCACTAATTACAGAACCTCATATCCTAGCACTAACCCCAAACCTCATATCCTAGCACTAATTACAGAACCTCATATCCTAGCACTAATTACAGAACCTCATATCCTAGCACTAATTACAGAACCTCATATCCTAGCACTAATTACAGAACCTCTAATCCTAGCACTAATTACAGAACCTCATATCCTAGCACTAATTACAGAACCTCATATCCTAGCACTAATTACAGAACCTCTTATCCTTGCACTAATTACAGAACCTCATATCCTAATACTAATTATAGAACCTCATATCCTAGCACTAATTACAGAACCTCATATCCTAGCACTAGTTTCAAAACCTCATATTCTAGCACTAATTACAGAACCTCTTATCCTTGCACTAATTACATAACCTCATATCCTAATACTAATTACAGAACCTCATATCCTAGCACTAATTACAGAACCACATATCCTAGCACTAATTACAGAACCACATATCCTAGCACTAATTGCTGAACCTCATATCCTAGCACTAACCACAGAACCTCATATCCTAGCACTAACCACAGAACCTCATATCCTAGCACTAACCACAGAACCTCATATCCTAGCACTAACTTCTGGCCCCTTATCTTAGCACTAACCCCAAACCCCATATCCTAGCACTAATCACAAACCTCATATCTTAGCACTAACCACAGAACCTCATATCCTAGCACTAACCCCAAACCTCATATCCTAGCACTAACC
This sequence comes from Ariolimax columbianus, assembly GCA_036924085.1. Taxonomy (NCBI): domain Eukaryota; kingdom Metazoa; phylum Mollusca; class Gastropoda; order Stylommatophora; family Arionidae; genus Ariolimax; species Ariolimax columbianus. The sequence goes on from JAVGWX010000008.1 coordinate 979,772, forward strand.
ACAAAACCTCATATCATAGCACTAACTTCTGGCCCCATACCCTAGCACTAACCACAAAACCTCATATCCTAGCACTAACCACATAACCTCATATCCTAGCACTAACCATAAAACCTCATATCCTAGCACTAACTTCTGGCCCCATATCCTAGCACTAACCACAAAACCTCATATCCTAGCACTAACCACAGAACCTCATATCCTAGCACTAACCATAAAACTTCATATCCTAGCACTAACTTCTGGCCCCATATCCTAGCACTAACCACAGAACCTCATATACTAGCACTAACCATAAAACCTCATATCCTAGCACTAACTTCTGGCCCCATATCCTAGCACTAACCACAGAACCTCATATCCTAGCACTGACCACAGAGCTTCATATCCTAGCACTGACCTCAGGGACACATACAGTGAAGGAGAGACAAGACCAACTGCCCCACCCACCCCACCTTCATTTGTCATAAACAGTGACTAAAGAGGGTTGTACATGGAGCTAGTAACCTCATCATGTAACAAACATTGTCACAGACATGACAACTGCAAGGGTATGGTGCAGGGTTCCTGTTGGACCCCCTCTACAGTGGTGGCCCTCAGATGCAACATGGGGAAGAGAGAAGGCTCATGTTGGCAAGGAAGTGCAGGCACCATGACAAGATAGATGGGAAATAGGTGTGAAATAGATGTGAAATAGGTGTGAAATATATGGAAAATAGATGTGAAATAGATTGAAATAGGTGTGAAATAGATGTGAAATAGATGTGATCATTTAAGAACATACAAGAAAAAAGAAGTAGTTAGCCAAGAGAAGAAAGACACAGGAAACAGATATGTTTCTCACATAATCATGAGTGTAAAACTCACCCTGATAGCACTGACATTAGTGTAAAACTCACCCTGATAGCACTGACATTAGTGTAAAACTCACCCTGATAGCACTGACATTAGTGTAAAACTCACCCTGATAGCACTGACATTAGTGTAAAACTCACCCTGATAGCACTGACATTAGTGTAAAACTCACCCTGATAGCACTGACATTAGTGTAAAACTCACCCTGATAGCACTGACATTAGTGTAAAACTCACCCTGATAGCACTGACATTAGTGTAAAACTCACCCTGATAGCACTGACATTAGTGTAAAACTCACCCTGATAGCACTGACATTAGTGTAAAACTCACCCTGATAGCACTGACATTAGTGTAAAACTCACCCTGATAGCACTGACATTAGTGTAAAACTCACCCTGATAGCACTGACATTAGTGTAAAACTCACCCTGATAGCACTGACATTAGTGTAAAACTCACCATCCAATTACTGACATTAGTGTAAAACTCACCATCCAATCACTGACATTAGCGTAAAACTCACCCTGACGGCACTGATATTAGTTTCCAAAAAGTTTTCCAGCTGTGGTATCAAGTTCTGGACACTTTCCACTAATACAAAGATGTCTGCTATAGAGTCAAACGTCCGGTTTGCCTGATAGGTAGATACAAACAGCTGTCAGAAGATGGCAACAAACAAGGGACACAACAAGAACATGGACACAACAAGAACAGGGACACAACAAGAACATGGACACAACAAGAACATGGACACAACAAGAACATGGACACAACAAGAACAGGGACACAACAAACAAGGGACACAACAAGAACATGGACACAACAAGAACATGGACACAACAAGAACATGGACACAACAAGAACAGGGACACAACAAGAACATGGACACAACAAGAACATGGACACAACAAGAACATGGACACAACAAGAACATGGACACAACAAGAACATGGACACAACAAGAACAGGGACACAACAAGAACATGGACACAACAAGAACATGGACACAACAAGAACAGGGACACAACAAGAACAGGGACACAACAAACAAGGGACACAACAAGAACATGGACACAACAAGAACATGGACACAACAAGAACAGGGACACAACAAGAACAGGGACACAACAAGAACAGGGACACAACAAGAACATGGACACAACAAGAACATGGACACAACAAGAACATGGACACAACAAGAACATGGACACAACAAGAACATGGACACAACAAGAACAGGGACACAACAAGAACATGGACACAACAAGAACATGGACACAACAAGAACAGGGACACAACAAGAACAGGGACACAACAAGAACATGGACACAACAAGAACAGGGACACAACAAGAACATGGACACAACAAGAACATGGACACAACAAGAACATGGACACAACAAGAACATGGACACAACAAGAACATGGACACAACAAGAACATGGACACAACAAGAACAGGGACACAACAAGAACATGGACACAACAAGAACATGGACACAACAAGAACAGGGACACAACAAGAACAGGGACACAACAAGAACATGGACACAACAAGAACATGGACACAACAAGAACATGGACACAACAAACAAGGGACACAACAAGAACATGGACACAACAAGAACATGGACACAACAAGAACAGGGACACAACAAGAACATGGACACAACAAGAACATGGACACAACAAGAACATGGACACAACAAGAACAGGGACACAACAAACAAGGGACACAACAAGAACATCCAACTAAATATAACCATGGATACCTCTTGGATGATCTTCCTGCTGGCAGGTGAGTCCGGAGCGTAGCTGATCTCTCCCAGAACAATGGGCTCCAACTGCCACCACAACATCCTGGAGACTCTTTCATTTTGGAAGCTTGCAAACAGGCTAGCACACTCTGAGGCTGGGGAGAACAAGAGGAGGTTATGTTGTCTGTGTTTGGTTCTCATGTGTATGTGCGAGAGAGAGACAGAGAGAGAGACAGAGAGAGAGAGAGAGAGAGTGTGTCTGTGTGAGTGTGTCAGCAGACAGATGACCCTGCTACCAGTACAACCCACACATGATCAACTGGTCAAGGTCATCCCCAACACTACACAAGGTCAATGAGGTGACATGACACGTGACCAGCTTGCAACTATCATGTTACTTACAGATGCCTCGTGACTCGTATTTCTCTTTTTTGTTCTGAAACTCAGCACTTGAAAACGGGTCCTGGCGTCCTTGTTGCTTTGTGTTTCCTGGGAGGTTGGTCTGGCTACCGTTGACCAGGCCCAAAATGGCAGTGCTTCCACCACACATAAAGGAACTCAGCACTGACATCAAGCTGCTGCTGCTGTTGTTGGTGCTGTTGGGTGATGCAGAGGATGCTGCTGATACAATAGAGGATACATCCTGGAGGAGGACATTCAAGCTAGAAAGTCGATTCAGCTGTGGAGAGAAAGAGAATGTCAAACATGGTGAGAGTCTAGCTGTGGGGAGAGAGACAGTGAGAGAGGGAGTAAGAGAGTGAGAGAGAGAGAAAGAGTGAGTGAGTGAGAGAGAGAGTGAGAGAGAGTAAGAGAGAGAGAGAGTGAGAGAGAGAGTGAGAGAGAGAGAGAGTAAGAGAGTGAGAGAAAGAGTGAGTGAGTGAGAGAGAGAGTGAGAGTGTGAGAGAGTGAGAGAGTGAGTAAGAGAGAGAGTGAGAGAGAGAGTGAGAGAGAGAGAGAGTAAGAGAGTGAGAGTGAGAGAAAGAGTGAGTGAGTGAGAGAGAGAGTGAGAGTGTGAGAGAGTGAGAGAGTGAGAGAGAGAGAGTAAGAGAGAGAGAGTGAGAGAGAGAGTGAGAGAGAGAGAGAGTAAGAGAGTGAGAGAAAGAGTGAGTGAGTGAGAGAGAGTGTGAGAAAGAGTGAGAGAGAGAGAGAGTAAGAGAGTGAGAGTGAGAGAAAGAGTGAGTGAGTGAGAGAGAGAGAGTGTGAGAGTGTGAGAAAAAGTGAGTGAGTGAGTGAGAGTGAGAAAGAGAGTGAGAGAGAGTGAGAGAGAGTCAGAAAGAGAGTGAGAGTGAGAGAAAGAGTGAGTGAGTGAGAGAGAGTGTGAGAGTGTGAGAAAGAGTGAGAGAGAGAGTGAGAGAGTGAGAGAGAGAGTAAGACAGTGAGAGTGAGAGAAAGAGTGAGTGAGTGAGAGAGAGAGAGTGTGAGAGTGTGAGAAAGAGTGAGAGAGTGAGAGAGTGTGAGAAAGAGTGAGAGAGAGAGTGAGAGAGAGAGAGTGTGAGAGTGTGAGAAAGAGTGATAGAGAGAGAGAGTGTGAGAAAGAGAGTGAGAGAGAGTGAGAGAGAGTGAGAAAGAGAGTGAGAGAGAGAGAGTGAGAGAGAGAGTAAGAGAGTGAGAGAGAGAGTGAGAGAGAGTGAGAGAGAGTGAGAGAGAGAGAGAGAGTAAGAGAGTGTGAGTGGGTGAGAGAGAGTGAGAGAGAGAGTGAGAGAGAGAGAGTAAGAGAGTGTGAGTGGGTGAGAGAGAGAGAGTAAGAGAGTGTGAGTGGGTGAGAGTAAGAGAGTGTGAGTGAGAGAGTAAGAGAGAGAGAGAGTGAGAGAGTGAGAGAGAGTAAGAGAGTGAGAGAGAGTGAGAGAGAGAGAGTGAGAGAGAGTGAGAGAGAGAGTGAGAGTGAGAGAAAGAGTGAGTGAGTGAGAGAGAGAGAGTGTGAGAGTGTGAGAAAGAGTGAGAGAGAGAGAGAGTGTGAGAAAGAGTGAGAGAGTGAGAGAGAGAGTGAGAGAGAGAGTGTGAGAAAGAGTGAGAGAGAGAGAGAGAGTGTGAGAAAGAGTGAGAGAGTGAGTGAGAGTGAGAAAGAGAGTGAGAGAGAGAGTGAGAGAGAGTGAGAGAGAGTGAGAAAGAGAGTGAGAGAGAGAGAGTGAGAGAGAGAGTAAGAGAGTGAGAGAGTGAGAGAGTGAGAGAGAGTGAGAGAGAGAGTGAGAGAGAGTGAGAGAGAGAGAGAGTAAGAGAGTGTGAGTGGGTGAGAGAGAGTGAGAGAGAGAGTGAGAGAGAGTAAGAGAGTGTGAGTGGGTGAGAGAGAGAGTAAGAGAGTGTGAGTGGGTGAGAGAGAGAGAGAGTAAGAGAGTGTGAGTGGGTGAGAGAGAGAGAGTAAGAGAGTGTGAGTGGGTGAGAGAGAGAGAGTAAGAGAGTGTGAGTGGGTGAGAGAGAGAGTAAGAGAGTGTGAGTGGGTGAGAGAGAGAGTAAGAGAGTGTGAGTGGGTGAGAGAGAGAGAGTAAGAGAGTGTGAGTGGGTGAGAGAGAGAGAGTAAGAGAGTGTGAGTGGGTGAGAGAGAGAGTAAGAGAGTGTGAGTGGGTGAGAGAGAGAGAGTAAGAGAGTGTGAGTGGGTGAGAGAGAGAGAGTAAGAGAGTGTGAGTGGGTGAGAGAGAGAGAGTAAGAGAGTGTGAGTGGGTGAGAGAGAGAGAGTAAGAGAGTGTGAGTGGGTGAGAGAGAGAGAGTAAGAGAGTGTGAGTGGGTGAGAGAGAGAGTAAGAGAGTGTGAGTGAGAGAGTAAGAGAGAGAAAGAGTGAGAGAGAGAGTGAGAGAGAGTGAGAGAGAGAGTAAGAGAGTGTGAGTGGGTGAGAGAGAGAGACAGAGAGAAAACTTGATCTAAATGGTTATGGTCAACACAAGCTGACTATTGAAAACAAGGATACGACAAGGATGGAGATTCATCTAGAACGAGGATGGAAATCAAACAAAAGTCAGCTGTATGGATGATATTGGGTACAGGTTTCAATATCAGTCATTAGGTATGTCACAGAGTTACTCAACCAGTACTTACATCAGTCATTATGTCTGTCACAGAGTTACTCAACTAGTACTTACATCTCTGATGATCTGTGGGATGGACATCAACAGTTGTAGATCAAAATTGGGCATCTTTCTAGTCACATTGAAGACAATGTTGGTGATCTGTGACGAACATGGACAAGATACAAGTCTGTTATAGCTTTCATGGTAATCACATCCAATACAATAATGTCAGGGAACAGCCAGGAGATACACTGCTAGTATCAACACAGTCATGGTATGACTTCACTTCAAACAGTCATGGTATGACTTCACTTCAAACACAGTCATAGTATGACTTTACTTCAAACACAGTCATGGTATGACTTTACTTCAAACACAGTCATGGTATGACTTCACTTCAAACACAGTCATGGTATGACTTTACTTCAAACACAGTCATGGTATGACTTCACTTCAAACACAGTCATGGTATGACTTTACTTCAAACACAGTCATGGTATGACTTCACTTCAAACACAGTCATGGTATGACTTTACTTCAAACACAGTCATGGTATGACTTCACTTCAAACACAGTCATGGTATGACTTTACTTCAAACAGTCATGGTATGACTTTACTTCAAACACAGTCATAGTATGACTTTACTTCAAACACAGTCATGGTATGACTTTACTTCAAACAGTCATGGTATGACTTTGTGAGACACACCACATACACAAACACACACACAGCCACACAACCAATAACACAGACATACAAACAATAACACAGCTAAACAAACAATAACACAGACACACAAACAATAACACATGTACACAAACACACACACAGACACACAAAAACACACACATCACTACCATACATAAATACACACAGATACACACACACAGACATACACACAGAGAGAGACACACAAACACACACAGACACACACACACAGACAGCCGCACACAGACAGACACACACAGACAGACACACACAGACACACACACACAGACATAAACACACACACACAAACACACACAGATACACATACACACACACATGCATAGACACACAAACAGACACACACACACGCAGACACAAACACACACATACACACATGCATAGACACACACACAGACACACACACACATGCATAGACACACAAACACACAGACACCCACATGTGCATAGACACACAAACACACACAGACACACACATATAGACACACAAACACACACAGACACACACATATAGACACACAAACACACACACACAGATACACACACAGACACACACACACACAGACACACACACACAGACACACAACCACACACACACCACACACACAGACTCTACCAACAAGTTCACATAACGCTGACCTCAGAGATCAGCTTGCCTCGGTCAATGCCTCTGTAGATAATCTCCCGGAGCTGAGAAAACTCTGCAGAGCTCAAATTACACAACTGATTCTGTAGGTCTGTGACGTCTGCTCCATTCTCAAAGTCCAAAAACTCAAACAAAATCTGGGAAGACAAGCCAGACAGACGATAACAGGCAGATGTCCAGATATATCATCAATAAATGGTCTGCAAGTGTTCTCCCAGAGCTCACCCAACACCCCCACCACATGAAATAAGAGCCCAGCCAACCCCAAACCCCCCCCCCCCCCCCATGTAAACACAGAGCAGCCCACCCACCCCCACATTACATCGTTTACCTTGCTATCACAGGTAATGTTCCTGATCTCCTCACTGGTCGAAGCATTAGAAAAATTAGCAGCCTGAGACTGAAGGACATCCGATACAAAGGTCACTAGGTCCTCTAGTCTTGTTCTGTTGCTCTCACCAATGGCAGCAAGGACCTAAATAACAAGAACGCACATGACAGCAGAAATACTGTTGTCCTGATAATGGGACACTACACTGACATTTGACAGGACCACCACACTGACATGTGACAGGACCACCACACTGACATGTGACAGGACCACCCCACTGACATGTGACAGGACCACCACACTGACATGTGACAGGACTACCACACTGACATGTGACAGGACCACTACACTGACATGTGACAGGACCACCACACTGACATTTGACAGGACCACCACACTGACATTTGACAGGACCACTACACTGACATTTGACAGGACCACTACACTGACATGTGACAGGACCACTACACTGACATGTGACAGGACCACCACACTGACATGTGACAGGACCACTACAATGACATGTGACAGGACCACTACACTGACATGTGACAGGACCACCACACTGACATGTGACAGAACCACTAGACTGACATGTGACAGGACCACTACACTGACATGTGACAGGACCACCACACTGACATTTGACAGGACCACCACACTGACATGTGACAGGACCACTACACTGACATTTGACAGGACCATGTTTTACATTTCAGCAGGTGCAGGGCACTAAGCCACACTTCTGCCCAAATAGGCCTACATCAAGGACTAGACAAACAAGAACAACAGAGCCACAGAACAACACAAACATAGAAAAACACAAATACAGAACAACACAAACATGTAACAACACAAAACAACATATACATAGAACAACACAAACACAGGACAACACAAACATAGAACAACACAAACATAGAAAAACACAAACATAGAACAACACAAACATAGAAAAACACAAACACAGAACAACACAAACATAGAACAACAAACACAGAACAACACAAATATAGGAAAACACAAACATAGAACAACACAAACATAGAACAACACAAACATAGAACAACACACACATAGAACAACACAAACATAGAACAACACAAACATAGAACAACACAAACATAGAACAACACAAACACAGAACAACATAAACATAGAATAACACAGACACAGGACAACACAAACACAGAACAAAACAAACAAAGAACAACAAAAACATAAAACAACACAAACATAGAACACAAACATAGAACAACACAAACATAAAACAACACAAACATAGAACAACACAAACATAGAACAACACAAACATAGAACAACACAAACACAGAACAACATAAACATAGAACAACACAGACACAGGACAACACAAACACAGAACAAAACAAACAAAGAACAACAAAAACATAAAACAACACAAACACAGAACAACACAAACATAGAACAACACAAACACAGAACAACATAAACATAGAATAACACAGACACAGGACAACACAAACACAGAACAAAACAAACAAAGAACAACAAAAACATAAAACAACACAAACATAGAACACAAACATAGAACAACACAAACACAGAACAACACAAACACAGAACAACACAAACACAGAACAACAGAAACATAGAACACAAACACAGAACAACACAAACACAGAACACAAACACAGAACAACACAAACACAGAACAACACAAACACAGAACAACACAAACACAGAACACAAACACAGAACAACACAAACACAGAACAACAGAAACATAGAACAACACAGACCAAGGTCAGTGAACTAAGCTGAACAGCTATGAGTAAAGTATTGATAGCCCATGCTGACAGGAAACAACCTTTATATTAATGAAGTTCAGAGATGAGGTAGAACAGAGCAGGGATACCAACGAAAACCATCATATTAATCACAACAAAGGGGGTATGTCCTATGGCAGTGCTGTCCAATAGAGGCCCACTAGCTGCATACGGCCCGCTACACAATTTGATGTGGCGGCACTATTGAAGGCTGCACACGAGGATTCAGCTTTGATTAAAAGTGAACTTTTCTACCAGTATTTAGACAAGTTCAACCAGTTTCCCGCACGTTTCAAAGACAATGGACCCTGGACTCCTTAGTTGCTTATATCTGTGAAGCTGGACTCTCGGTCATGACCAACATCCGCTCATAATAACGGAAACTCTGATGAGGTCAACTGTCCCGTAGTACCATTTCAATTCCCTGTCAAAGATCTCACTAACAGCTTCTGGACCATCGTGATCATTTTTGGCAAGCTTTTCCGTGCCCAGGTCCACAGACATCAGGTCTACTATAGCCAGAGGTCTCAGGTCCACTACAGCCAGAGGTCTCAGGTCCACGGGCATCAGTAGGTCTACTATAGCCAGAGGTCTCAGGTCCACAGACATCAGGTCTACTATAGCCAGAGGTCTCAGGTCCACAGAAATCAGTAGGTCTACTACAGCCAGAGGTCTCAGGTCCACAGAAATCAGTAGGTCTACTACAGCCAGAGGTCTCAGGTCCACGGACATCAGTAGGTCTACTATAGCCAGAGGTCTCAGGTACACAGACATCAGTAGGTCTACTACAGCCAGAGGTCTCAGGTCCATAGACATCAGTAGGTCTAATATAGCCAGAGGTCTCAGGTCCACAGACATCAGTAGGTTAACTATAGCCAGAGGTCTCAGGTCCACAGAAATCAGTAGGTCTACTACAGCTAGAGGTCTCAGGTCCACAGACATCAGTGGGTCTACTACAGCCAGAGGCCTCAGGTCCACAGAAATCAGTAGGTCTACTACAGCCAGAGGTCTCAGGTCCACGGACATCAGTAGGTCTACTATAGCCAGAGGTCTCAGGTACACAGACATCAGTAGGTCTACTACAGCCAGAGGTCTCAGGTCCATAGACATCAGTAGGTCTAATATAGCCAGAGGTCTCAGGTCCACAGACATCAGTAGGTTAACTATAGCCAGAGGTCTCAGGTCCACAGAAATCAGTAGGTCTACTACAGCTAGAGGTCTCAGGTCCACAGACATCAGTGGGTCTACTACAGCCAGAGGCCTCAGGTCCACAGAAATCAGTAGGTCTACTACAGCCAGAGGTCTCAGGTCCACGGACATCAGTAGGTCTACTATAGCCAGAGGTCTCAGGTACACAGACATCAGTAGGTCTACTACAGCCAGAGGTCTCAGGTCCATAGACATCAGTAGGTCTAATATAGCCAGAGGTCTCAGGTCCACAGACATCAGTAGGTTAACTATAGCCAGAGGTCTCAGGTCCACGGGCATCAGTAGGTCTACTAAAGCCAGAGGTCTCAAGTCCATGGACATCAGTAAGTCTTGAGATAAAAGAATAGTCACTGTAACCTACCAAAGAAGGGCTACAAAGTCAGGACAAGATGTGTCCAATAACAACATGTCAGAGGAGCATTTAGTCCAGAATTGAGAGCTCATCCTTGACTCCACTCCCGGCTATGACAGCATTAAAGCCAGGTAAATCTACAACAACACATCCACTGTACCTGTTGATAATCATCATCATGAGCAAACACAGTCGTCAAAAGAACTAAATCTACAATATACAACAGAGTTTTAGTAGCTTCTGTCAGTCATGACTGACCACAGGATGATGTGACCTTGGAGTGGTAGCTTTCAACTGAGGTTTTGGATTAGGTTTTCCTTGCACAGTTGTCGTTTCGCTTCTCCGTGTTGCAAGAAGTTCTCACCCAGTCTGAGGTGGTCTTGAGTGTACATCTCCCCTTGGATCGGTTTGTCTCACCCAGTCTGAGGTGGTCTTGAGTGTACATCTCCCCTTGGATCGGTCTGTCTCACCCAGTCTGAGGTGGTCTTGAGTGTACATCTCCCCTTGGATCGGTCTGTCTCACCCAGTCTGAGGTGGTCTTGAGTGTACATCTCCCCTTGGATCAGTCTGTCTCACCCAGTCTGAGATGGTCTTGAGTGTACATCTCCCCTTGGATCAGTCTGTCTCACCAAGTCTGAGGTGATCTTGAGTGTACATCTCCCCTTGGATCAGTATGTCTCACCCAGTCTGAGGTGGTCTTGAGTGTACATCTCCCCTTGGATCAGTCTGTCTCACCCAGTCTGAGGTGGTCTTGAGTGTACATCACCCCTTGGATCAGTTTGTCTCACCCAGTCTGAGGTGGTATTGAGTGTACATCTCCCCTTGGGTCAGTCTGTTTCACCCAGTCTGAGGTGGTCTTGAGTGTACATCTCCCCTTGGATCGGTCTGCCTCACCCAGTCTGGCTCTTGGATGTACATCTCCCCCCCTTGGATCGGTCTGCCTCACCCAGTCTGGCTCTTGAGTGTACATCTCCCGTAGGATCAGTCTGTCTCACCCAGTCTGAGGTGGTCTTGAGTGTACATCTCCCCTTGGATAGGTCTGCCTCATCCAGTCTGGCTATTGGGTGTACATCTCCCCTTGGATCGGTCTGTCTCACCCAGTCTGAGGTGGTCTTGAGTGTACATCTCCCCTTGGATCGGTCTGTCTCACCCAGTCTGGCTCTTGGGTTTACATCTCCCCTTGGATCGGTCTGTCTCACCCAGTCTGGCTCTTGGGTGTACATCTTCCCTTGGATCGGTCTGTCTCACCCAGTCTGGCTCTTGGGTTTACATCTCCCCTTGGATCGGTCTGTCTCACCCAGTCTGGCTCTTTGGTGTACATCTTCCCTTGGATCGGTCTGTCTCACCCAGTCTGGCTCTTGGGTTTACATCTCCCCTTGGATCGGTCTGTCTCACCCAGTCTGGCTCTTGAGTGCACATCTCCCCTTGGATAGGTCTGCCTCACCCAGTCTGGCTCTTGGGTGTACATTTCCCCTTGGATCGGTCTGTCTCACCCAGTCTGAGGTGGTCTTGAGTGTACATCTCCCCTTGGATCGGTCTGTCTCACCCAGTCTGAGGTGGTCTTGAGTGTACATCTCCCCTTGGATCGGTCTGTCTCACCCAGTCTGAGGTGGTCTTGAGTGTACATCTCCCCTTGGATCGGTTTGTCTCACCCAGTCTGAGGTGGTCTTGAGTGTACATCTCCCCTTGGATCGGTCTGTCTCACCCAGTCTGAGGTGGTCTTGAGTGTACATCTCCCCTTGGATCGGTCTGTCTCACCCAGTCTGAGGTGGTCTTGAGTGTACATCTCCCCTTGGATCAGTCTGTCTCACCCAGTCTGAGATGGTCTTGAGTGTACATCTCCCCTTGGATCAGTCTGTCTCACCCAGTCTGAGGTGGTCTTGAGTGTACATCTCCCCTTGGATCAGTATGTCTCACCCAGTCTGAGGTGGTCTTGAGTGTACATCTCCCCTTGGATCAGTCTGTCTCACCCAGTCTGAGGTGGTCTTGAGTGTACATCTCCCCTTGGATCAGTTTGTCTCACCCAGTCTGAGGTGGTATTGAGTGTACATCTCCCCTTGGGTCAGTCTGTTTCACCCAGTCTGAGGTGGTCTTGAGTGTACATCTCCCCTTGGATCGGTCTGCCTCACCCAGTCTGGCTCTTGGATGTACATCTCCCCCCCTTGGATCGGTCTGCCTCACCCAGTCTGGCTCTTGAGTGTACATCTCCCGTAGGATCAGTCTGTCTCACCCAGTCTGAGGTGGTCTTGAGTGTACATCTCCCCTTGGATAGGTCTGCCTCATCCAGTCTGGCTATTGGGTGTACATCTCCCCTTGGATCGGTCTGTCTCACCCAGTCTGAGGTGGTCTTGAGTGTACATCTCCCCTTGGATCGGTCTGTCTCACCCAGTCTGGCTCTTGGGTTTACATCTCCCCTTGGATCGGTCTGTCTCACCCAGTCTGGCTCTTGGGTGTACATCTTCCCTTGGATCGGTCTGTCTCACCCAGTCTGGCTCTTGGGTTTACATCTCCCCTTGGATCGGTCTGTCTCACCCAGTCTGGCTCTTTGGTGTACATCTTCCCTTGGATCGGTCTGTCTCACCCAGTCTGGCTCTTGGGTTTACATCTCCCCTTGGATCGGTCTGTCTCACCCAGTCTGGCTCTTGAGTGCACATCTCCCCTTGGATAGGTCTGCCTCACCCAGTCTGGCTCTTGGGTGTACATTTCCCCTTGGATCGGTCTGTCTCACCCAGTCTGAGGTGGTCTTGAGTGTACATCTCCCTTTGGATCGGTCTGTCTCACCCAGTCTGGCTCTTGGGTTTACATCTCCCCTTGGATCGGTCTGTCTCGCCCAGTCTGGCTCTTGGGTGTACATCTCCCCTTGGATCGGTCTGTCTCACCCAGTCTGAGGTGGTCTTGAGTGTACATCTCCCCTTGGATCGGTCTGTCTCACCCAGTCTGGCTCTTGGGTTTACATCTCCCCTTGGATCGGTCTGTCTCACCCAGTCTGGCTCTTGGGTGTACATCTTCCCTTGGATCGGTCTGTCTCACCCAGTCTGGCTCTTGGGTTTACATCTCCCCTTGGATCGGTCTGTCTCACCCAGTCTGGCTCTTTGGTGTACATCTTCCCTTGGATCGGTCTGTCTCACCCAGTCTGGCTCTTGGGTTTACATCTCCCCTTGGATCGGTCTGTCTCACCCAGTCTGGCTCTTGAGTGCACATCTCCCCTTGGATAGGTCTGCCTCACCCAGTCTGGCTCTTGGGTGTACATTTCCCCTTGGATCGGTCTGTCTCACCCAGTCTGAGGTGGTCTTGAGTGTACATCTCCCCTTGGATCGGTCTGTCTCACCCAGTCTGAGGTGGTCTTGAGTGTACATCTCCCCTTGGAATGGTCTGTCTCACCCAGTCTGAGGTGGTCTTGAGTGTACATCTCCCCTTGGATCGGTTTGTCTCACCCAGTCTGAGGTGGTCTTGAGTGTACATCTCCCCTTGGATCGGTCTGTCTCACCCAGTCTGAGGTGGTCTTGAGTGTACATCTCCCCTTGGATCGGTCTGTCTCACCCAGTCTGAGGTGGTCTTGAGTGTACATCTCCCCTTGGATCAGTCTGTCTCACCCAGTCTGAGATGGTCTTGAGTGTACATCTCCCATTGGATCAGTCTGTCTCACCCAGTCTGAGGTGGTCTTGAGTGTACATCTCCCCTTGGATCAGTATGTCTCACCCAGTCTGAGGTGGTCTTGAGTGTACATCTCCCCTTGGATCAGTCTGTCTCACCCAGTCTGAGGTGGTCTTGAGTGTACATCTCCCCTTGGATCAGTTTGTCTCACCCAGTCTGAGGTGGTATTGAGTGTACATCTCCCCTTGGGTCAGTCTGTTTCACCCAGTCTGAGGTGGTCTTGAGTGTACATCTCCCCTTGGATCGGTCTGCCTCACCCAGTCTGGCTCTTGGATGTACATCTCCCCCCCTTGGATCGGTCTGCCTCACCCAGTCTGGCTCTTGAGTGTACATCTCCCGTAGGATCAGTCTGTCTCACCCAGTCTGAGGTGGTCTTGAGTGTACATCTCCCCTTGGATAGGTCTGCCTCATCCAGTCTGGCTATTGGGTGTACATCTCCCCTTGGATCGGTCTGTCTCACCCAGTCTGAGGTGGTCTTGAGTGTACATCTCCCCTTGGATCGGTCTGTCTCACCCAGTCTGGCTCTTGGGTTTACATCTCCCCTTGGATCGGTCTGTCTCACCCAGTCTGGCTCTTGGGTGTACATCTTCCCTTGGATCGGTCTGTCTCACCCAGTCTGGCTCTTGGGTTTACATCTCCCCTTGGATCGGTCTGTCTCACCCAGTCTGGCTCTTTGGTGTACATCTTCCCTTGGATCGGTCTGTCTCACCCAGTCTGGCTCTTGGGTTTACATCTCCCCTTGGATCGGTCTGTCTCACCCAGTCTGGCTCTTGAGTGCACATCTCCCCTTGGATAGGTCTGCCTCACCCAGTCTGGCTCTTGGGTGTACATTTCCCCTTGGATCGGTCTGTCTCACCCAGTCTGAGGTGGTCTTGAGTGTACATCTCCCTTTGGATCGGTCTGTCTCACCCAGTCTGGCTCTTGGGTTTACATCTCCCCTTGGATCGGTCTGTCTCGCCCAGTCTGGCTCTTGGGTGTACATCTCCCCTTGGATCGGTCTGTCTCACCCAGTCTGAGGTGGTCTTGAGTGTACATCTCCCCTTGGATCGGTCTGTCTCACCCAGTCTGGCTCTTGGGTTTACATCTCCCCTTGGATCGGTCTGTCTCACCCAGTCTGGCTCTTGGGTGTACATCTTCCCTTGGATCGGTCTGTCTCACCCAGTCTGGCTCTTGGGTTTACATCTCCCCTTGGATCGGTCTGTCTCACCCAGTCTGGCTCTTTGGTGTACATCTTCCCTTGGATCGGTCTGTCTCACCCAGTCTGGCTCTTGGGTTTACATCTCCCCTTGGATCGGTCTGTCTCACCCAGTCTGGCTCTTGAGTGCACATCTCCCCTTGGATAGGTCTGCCTCACCCAGTCTGGCTCTTGGGTGTACATTTCCCCTTGGATCGGTCTGTCTCACCCAGTCTGAGGTGGTCTTGAGTGTACATCTCCCCTTGGATCGGTCTGTCTCACCCAGTCTGAGGTGGTCTTGAGTGTACATCTCCCCTTGGATCGGTCTGTCTCACCCAGTCTGAGGTGGTCTTGAGTGTACATCTCCCCTTGGATCGGTTTGTCTCACCCAGTCTGAGGTGGTCTTGAGTGTACATCTCCCCTTGGATCGGTCTGTCTCACCCAGTCTGAGGTGGTCTTGAGTGTACATCTCCCCTTGGATCGGTCTGTCTCACCCAGTCTGAGGTGGTCTTGAGTGTACATCTCCCCTTGGATCAGTCTGTCTCACCCAGTCTGAGATGGTCTTGAGTGTACATCTCCCATTGGATCAGTCTGTCTCACCCAGTCTGAGGTGGTCTTGAGTGTACATCTCCCCTTGGATCAGTATGTCTCACCCAGTCTGAGGTGGTCTTGAGTGTACATCTCCCCTTGGATCAGTCTGTCTCACCCAGTCTGAGGTGGTCTTGAGTGTACATCTCCCCTTGGATCAGTTTGTCTCACCCAGTCTGAGGTGGTATTGAGTGTACATCTCCCCTTGGGTCAGTCTGTTTCACCCAGTCTGAGGTGGTCTTGAGTGTACATCTCCCCTTGGATCGGTCTGCCTCACCCAGTCTGGCTCTTGGATGTACATCTCCCCCCCTTGGATCGGTCTGCCTCACCCAGTCTGGCTCTTGAGTGTACATCTCCCGTAGGATCAGTCTGTCTCACCCAGTCTGAGGTGGTCTTGAGTGTACATCTCCCCTTGGATAGGTCTGCCTCATCCAGTCTGGCTATTGGGTGTACATCTCCCCTTGGATCGGTCTGTCTCACCCAGTCTGAGGTGGTCTTGAGTGTACATCTCCCCTTGGATCGGTCTGTCTCACCCAGTCTGGCTCTTGGGTTTACATCTCCCCTTGGATCGGTCTGTCTCACCCAGTCTGGCTCTTGGGTGTACATCTTCCCTTGGATCGGTCTGTCTCACCCAGTCTGGCTCTTGGGTTTACATCTCCCCTTGGATCGGTCTGTCTCACCCAGTCTGGCTCTTTGGTGTACATCTTCCCTTGGATCGGTCTGTCTCACCCAGTCTGGCTCTTGGGTTTACATCTCCCCTTGGATCGGTCTGTCTCACCCAGTCTGGCTCTTGAGTGCACATCTCCCCTTGGATAGGTCTGCCTCACCCAGTCTGGCTCTTGGGTGTACATTTCCCCTTGGATCGGTCTGTCTCACCCAGTCTGAGGTGGTCTTGAGTGTACATCTCCCTTTGGATCGGTCTGTCTCACCCAGTCTGGCTCTTGGGTTTACATCTCCCCTTGGATCGGTCTGTCTCGCCCAGTCTGGCTCTTGGGTGTACATCTTCCCTTGGATCGGTCTGTCTCACCCAGTCTGGCTCTTGGGTTTACATCTCCCCTTGGATCGGTCTGTCTCACCCAGTCTGGCTCTTGAGTGTACATCTTCCCTTGGATCGGTCTGTCTCACCCAGTCTGGCTCTTGAGTGTACATCTCCCCTTGGATCGGTCTGTCTCACCCAGTCTGGCTCTTGAGTGTACATCTTCCCTTGGATCGGTCTGCAGCTTAGTAGTGCATTCATGTCCCACTTACACATCACTGAACCTTACCTGTGGCTGGTCAACTGCTTGTCTGCCATCCGCCAACTATCTATGGATAATATCTTTGGAGATGTGACCATCTTCCATTCAACAAAGATGATCAAACCACATTTGTTGCCCAAGGAGAGTTTATCATTCAACAAATAAATGAGTGTTTCTTCAACTGTCACTTGAATGATGGCAGTCAGCGCATGACAACTAGGTGTGCCACCATAACTGAAAGGGTAGCAGGTGTGCCACCATAACTGAAAGGGTAGCAGGTGTGCCACCATAACTGAAAGGGGAGCAGGTGTGCCACCATAACTGAAAGGGGAGCAGGTGTGCCACCATAACTGAAAGGGGAGCAGGTGTGCCACCATAACTGAAAGGGGAGCAGGTGTGCCACCATAACTCAAAGGGGAGCAGGTGTGCCACCATAACTGAAAGGGGAGCAGGTGTGCCACCATAACTCAAAGGGGAGCAGGTATTCAATGGGAAGAGCTTACCTTCTGTAGGTCAAGAGGTGCATCCAGAAGAGCGTCTAGAGACTTGTTGGAAAGACTGATGTTCTGATTAGCCATAGCAAGTGTTAGGTTCTGTCTGCTGAGCAACACATCGGCCAGTCTTATAGTTATGGTACCTACAATTTGGAGAGAGAAGACAAAACAACTGGTCATCCAAGATGGCAGAACATCACATCATGAACATAATGATAGAACATCATATCATAAACTTGTCTTTGTCCACATTTAGTATAAACTTGTCTCTTGCCCTCATCTAGTATAAACTTGTCTCTCGTCCACATCTAGTATAAACTTGTCTCTTGTCCACATCTAGTATAAACTTGTCTCTTGTCCACATCTAGTCTAAGCTTGTCTCTTGTCCACATCTAGTATAAACTTTCTCTTGTCCACATCCAATATAAACTTGTCTCTTGTCCATATCTAGTATAAACTTGTCTCTTGTCCACATCTAATATAAACTTGCCACTTACCAACATAAACTTGCCACTAACCAACATACACTTGCCACTTACCAACATAAACTTGCCACTTACCAACATAAACTTGCCACTTACCAACATAAACTTGCCACTTACCAACATAAACTTGCCACTTACCAACATAAACTTGTCACTTACCAACATAAACTTGCCACTAACCAACATGAACTTGTCACTTACCAACATAAAGTTGTCACTTACCAAAATGAACTTGTCACTTACCAACATGAACTTGTCACTTACCAACATGAACTTGTCACTTACCAACATAAACTTGCCACTTACCAACATAAACTTGCCACTTACCAACATAAACTTGTCACTTACCAACATGAACTTGTCACTTACCAACATGAACTTGTCACTTACCAACATAAACTTGCCACTTACCAACATAAACTTGCCACTAACCAACATACACTTGGCACTTACCAACATAAACATGCCACTTACCAACATGAACTTGTCACTTAACAACATAAACTTGCCACTTACCAACATAAATTTGCCACTTACCAACATAAAATTGGCACTTACCAACATAAACTTGGGACTTACCAACATAAACTTGCCACTTACCAACATCTACTGAAGCATTGGCCACTGCTTCAAACAGCTCTTCCAACAAGGAGATATCTTTGACCAACCGGACAATCTGATCTGGATCAACATTGTCGGATAACACGGTTTCAAAGTCATTCAGGAATATTTTCATCCTGTGTTGGACAAAAAGTCATTTAGTGACTGGTAAATTACATGCCTCTCATGGTGCAAGTTGAGGATAGTGTGAAGGTTCAGAGTGATACAAGATGTATGCATGCCTCTCATGGTGCAAGTTGAGGAAAGTGTGAAGGTTCAGAGTGATACAAGATATATGCATGCCTCTCATGGTGCAAGTTGAGGAAAGTGTGAAGGTTCAGAGTGATACAAGATGTATGCATGCCTCTCATGGTGCAAGTTGAGGAAAGTGTGAAGGTTCAGAGTGATACAAGATGTTAAACAATGATGGCAATCATTCACATGATCTACATTAGCTTTATGGTGAGCACATGATGATAGTTGGGACAATGTTAACAGCTTCATGGAGACAATTAATGCAATAACATGGGGACAAATAGGGCAGCAACAGAGACAATTAGGGTAATGACATGAAGACAGTTAGGGAAATAGCATGGGGACAATTAGGGCAAATGTTTGGGTTTTTTTTCCTCCTCCTCAATCCATATTCACGGAGAGCTGCTGATGGCAGCGCCTGGAATGTTTGTCTCCCCCCCCACCCATACTCAACAGAGAGCTGTTGAAGATGTTTGTCTCCCCCCCCCACCCCACCCCCTCTACTCACAGAGAGCTGTTGGAGGCAGCGCCTGGAATGTCTGTCTCCCCCCCCCCATACTCACAGAGAGCTGTTGGAGGCAGCGCCTGGAATGTCTGTCTCCCACCCCCCCCCCCCATACTCACAGAGAGCTGTTGGAGGCAGCGCCTGGAATGTCTGTCTCCCACCCCACCCCCCCCCTGCCCCCATACTCACAGAGAGCTGTTGGAGGCAGCGCCTGGAATGTCTGTCTCCCACCCCCCCCCCCCCATACTCACAGAGAGCTGTTGGAGGCAGCGCCTGGAATGTCTGTCTCCCACCCCCCCCCCCCCCCCCATACTCACAGAGAGCTGTTGGAGGCAGCGCCTGGAATGTCTGTCTGAGATATGTTCTGTTGACATTGGTTGTTGAAATTGCACAGGTATGATGAGAGAAAGGCCCAGGTACCGGCCGAGGGCATGGCTCTAGCCGCGTAGTGACCTGTGCAAGTAGAGATGTCATATAATCATGTGACAAGAGCATTCTACCACATGAAAACAAGTGTTAAGAGATCAACTACTGGCACCAAAGATGTTTTGGAAATTACAACGGTGATGTGGGCATTCAATGACAAGTTCAAAATTTACTTGGACAAAATAAAAAGCAAAGTTAACATAATTGTGTAATTAAAAGTGAAATTCAACAAAGGAATCGAAGAACTCAGTTTATGATGTTTGCCGACGAGACCAAAGACTAATATAGAAGTACGAAGATGGACATCAAAATCTGAGCAAAATAGCAACTCTGAGCTACCAGTGTCAAACTTGGCCCGCATCCAAGGTACACACCAGGAAAATGGCAAAGTGAAATGTGTCACCAGAGGAGATCAAATGGCAGTTAATGACATTATAAAAATGGTGAGAATTTGCTAGTGGGCTCAACACAAGACAGGACATAGGATGGGTGAGCCAGCTCAGAATGGGTCCTGTACTACTGGATGCTTACAAGAGGATCTGGTTACATGGCACAAGGAAATCCACCTGATAAATGGATAGATCACGTAACAGAATTCCTTCAACACGGGCTTACAACACAACACACCTGAACCAAGTAAGGTCATCTAAGCTCTACACGTCATACACAAGTGTGTAGAGAAGTGTGTAGAGAAGTTGGTAGAGAAGTTGGTAGAGAAGTTGGTAGAGAAGTGTGTAGAGAAGTTGGTAGAGAAGTGTGTAGAGAAGTGTGTAGAGAAGTTGGTAGAGAAGTGTGTAGAGAAGTGTGTAGAGAAGTGTGTAGAGAAGTGTGTAGAGAAGTTGGTAGAGAAGTTGGTAGAGAAGTGTGTAGAGAAGTTGGTAGAGAAGTGTGTAGAGAAGTGTGTAGAGAAGTGTGTAGAGAAGTGTGTAGAGAAGTGTGTAGAGAAGTTGGTAGAGAAGTGTGTAGAGAAGTTGGTAGAGAAGTGTGTAGAGAAGTGTGTAGAGAAGTGTGTAGAGAAGTGTGTAGAGAAGTTGGTAGAGAAGTTGGTAGAGAAGTGTGTAGAGAAGTTGGTAGAGAAGTGTGTAGAGAAGTGTGTAGAGAAGTGTGTAGAGAAGTTGGTAGAGAAGTTGGTAGAGAAGTGTGTAGAGAAGTTGGTAGAGAAGTGTGTAGAGAAGTTGGTAGAGAAGTTGGTAGAGAAGTTGGTAGAGAAGTGTGTAGAGAAGTTGGTAGAGAAGTGTGTAGAGAAGTGGGTAGAGAAGTGTGTAGAGAAGTGTGTAGAGAAGTTGGTAGAGAAGTTGGTAGAGAAGTGTGTAGAGAAGTGTGTAGAGAAGTTGGTAGCGAAGTTTGTAGAGAAGTGTGTAGAGAAGTTGGTAGAGAAGTGTGTAGAGAAGTTGGTAGAGAAGTGTGTAGAGAAGTTGGTAGAGAAGTGTGTAGAGAAGTTGGTAGAGAAGTGTGTAGAGAAGTGTGTAGAGAAGTGTGTAGAGAAGTGGGTAGAGAAGTGTGTAGAGAAGTGTGTAGAGAAGTTGGTAGAGAAGTGTGTAGAGAAGTGTGTAGAGAAGTTGGTAGAGAAGTGTGTAGAGAAGTGTGTAGAGAAGTTGGTAGAGAAGTTGGTAGAGAAGTTGGTAGAGAAGTGTGTAGAGAAGTTGGTAGAGAAGTGTGTAGAGAAGTTGGTAGAGACGTTGGTAGAGAAGTTGGTAGAGAAGTGTGTAGAGAAGTTGGTAGAGAAGTTGGTAGAGAAGTGTGTAGAGAAGTTGGTAGAGAAGTGTGTAGAGAAGTGTGTAGAGAAGTGTGTAGAGAAGTGTGTAGAGAAGTTGGTAGAGAAGTGTGTAGAGAAGTTGGTAGAGAAGTGTGTAGAGAAGTGTGTAGAGAAGTGTGTAGAGAAGTGTGTAGAGAAGTTGGTAGAGAAGTTGGTAGAGAAGTGTGTAGAGAAGTGTGTAGAGAAGTTGGTAGAGAAGTTGGTAGAGAAGTGTGTAGAGAAGTGTGTAGAGAAGTTGGTAGAGAAGTTGGTAGAGAAGTGTGTAGAGAAGTGTGTAGAGAAGTTGGTAGAGAAGTTGGTAGAGAAGTTGGTAGAGAAGTTGGTAGAGAAGTGTGTAGAGAAGTGTGTAGAGAAGTTGGTAGAGAAGTGTGTAGAGAAGTTGGTAGAGAAGTGTGTAGAGAAGTTGGTAGAGAAGTGTGTAGAGAAGTTGGTAGAGAAGTGTGTAGAGAAGTTGGTAGAGAAGTGTGTAGAGAAGTGTGTAGAGAAGTGGGTAGAGAAGTTGGTAGAGAAGTGTGTAGAGAAGTGTGTAGAGAAGTGTGTAGAGAAGTGTGTAGAGAAGTGTGTAGAGAAGTGTGTAGAGAAGTTGGTAGAGAAGTGTGTAGAGAAGTTGGTAGAGAAGTGTGTAGAGAAGTTGGTAGAGAAGTGTGTAGAGAAGTTGGTAGAGAAGTGTGTAGAGAAGTTGGTAGAGAAGTGTGTAGAGAAGTTGGTAGAGAAGTGTGTAGAGAAGTGTGTAGAGAAGTGTGTAGAGAAGTGTGTAGAGAAGTTGGTAGAGAAGTGTGTAGAGAAGTGTGTAGAGAAGTTGGTAGAGAAGTGTGTAGAGAAGTGTGTAGAGAAGTGTGTAGAGAAGTTGGTAGAGAAGTGTGTAGAGAAGTGTGTAGAGAAGTTGGTAGAGAAGTGTGTAGAGAAGTTGGTAGAGAAGTTGGTAGAGAAGTGTGTAGAGAAGTGTGTAGAGAAGTGTGTAGAGAAGTGGGTAGAGAAGTTGGTAGAGAAGTTGGTAGAGAAGTGTGTAGAGAAGTTGGTAGAGAAGTGTGTAGAGAAGTGTGTAGAGAAGTTGGTAGAGAAGTGTGTAGAGAAGTTGGTAGAGAAGTGTGTAGAGAAGTGTGTAGAGAAGTTGGTAGAGAAGTGTGTAGAGAAGTTGGTAGAGAAGTTGGTAGAGAAGTGTGTAGAGAAGTGTGTAGAGAAGTGTGTAGAGAAGTGGGTAGAGAAGTTGGTAGAGAAGTTGGTAGAGAAGTTGGTAGAGAAGTTGGTAGAGAAGTGTGTAGAGAAGTGTGTAGAGAAGTGTGTAGAGAAGTGGGTAGAGAAGTTGGTAGAGAAGTTGGTTGAGAAGTGTGTAGAGAAGTGTGTAGAGAAGTGTGTAGAGAAGTTGGTAGAGAAGTTGGTAGAGAAGTGTGTAGAGAAGTTGGTAGAGAAGTGTGTAGAGAAGTTGGTAGAGAATTGTGTAGAGAAGTGTGTAGAGAAGTTGGTAGAGAAGTTGGTAGAGAAGTTGGTAGAGAAGTGTGTAGAGAAGTGTGTAGAGAAGTGTGTAGAGAAGTGTGTAGAGAAGTGTGTAGAGAAGTGTGTAGAGAAGTGTGTAGAGAAGTGTGTAGAGAAGTTTGTAGAGAAGTTGGTAGAGAAGTGTGTAGAGAAGTTGGTAGAGAAGTTGGTAGAGAAGTGTGTAGAGAAGTGTGTAGAGAAGTTTGTAGAGAAGTTGGTAGAGAAGTGTGTAGAGAAGTTGGTAGAGAAGTTGGTAGAGAAATGTGTAGAGAAGTTGGTAGAGAAGTTTGTAGAAAAGTGTGTAGAGAAGTTTGTAGAGAAGTTGGTAGAGAATTGTGTAGAGAAGTTTGTAGAGAAGTTGGTAGAGAAGTTGGTAGAGAAGTGTGTAGAGAAGTGTGTAGAGAAGTTGGTAGAGAAGTGTGTAGAGAGGTGTGTAGAGAAGTGTGTAGAGAAGTTGGTAGAGAAGTGGGTAGAGAAGTTTGTAGAGAAGTGTGTAGAGAAGTTGGTAGAGAAGTTGGTAGAGAAGTTGGTAGAGAAGTGTGTAGAGAAGTGTGTAGAGAAGTTGGTAGAGACGTTTGTAGAGAAGTGTGTAGAGAAGTTGGTAGAGAAGTTGGTAGAGAAGTGTGTAGAGAAGTTGGTAGAGAAGTGTGTAGAGAGGTGTGTAGAGAAGTGGGTAGAGAAGTTTGTAGAGAAGTGTGTAGAGAAGTTGGTAGAGAAGTTGGTAGAGAAGTGTGTAGAGAAGTGTGTAGAGAAGTTGGTAGAGAGGTGTGTAGAGAAGTGTGTAGAGAAGTTGGTAGAGAAGTTGGTAGAGAAGTTGGTAGAGAAGTGTGTAGAGAAGTGTGTAGAGAAGTGTGTAGAGAAGTTGGTAGAGAAGTTTGTAGAGAAGTGTGTAGAGAAGTGTGTAGAGAAGTTGGTAGCGAAGTTTGTAGAGAAGTGTGTAGAGAAGTTGGTAGAGAAGTGTGTAGAGAAGTGTGTAGAGAAGTGTGTAGAGAAGTGTGTAGAGAAGTTGGTAGAGAAGTTGGTAGAGAAGTGTGTAGAGAAGTTGGTAGAGAAGTGTGTAGAGAAGTGTGTAGAGAAGTTGGTAGAGAAGTGTGTAGAGAAGTGTGTAGAGAAGTTGGTAGAGAAGTGTGTAGAGAAGTGTGTAGAGAAGTTGGTAGAGAAGTGTGTAGAGAAGTGTGTAGAGAAGTTGGTAGAGAAGTGTGTAGAGAAGTGTGTAGAGAAGTTGGTAGAGAAGTGTGTAGAGAAGTGTGTAGAGAAGTTGGTAGAGAAGTTGGTAGAGAAGTGTGTAGAGAAGTGTGTAGAGAAGTGTGTAGAGAAGTTGGTAGAGAAGTTGGTAGAGAAGTGTGTAGAGAAGTGTGTAGAGAAGTGTGTAGAGAAGTTGGTAGAGAAGTGTGTAGAGAAGTGTGTAGAGAAGTGTGTAGAGAAGTGTGTAGAGAAGTGTGTAGAGAAGTTGGTAGAGAAGTTGGTAGAGAAGTGTGTAGAGAAGTGTGTAGAGAAGTGTGTAGAGAAGTTGGTAGAGACGTGTGTAGAGAAGTTGGTAGAGAAGTTGGTAGAGAAGTGTGTAGAGAAGTGTGTAGAGAAGTGTGTAGAGAAGTTGGTAGAGAAGTGTGTAGAGAAGTGTGTAGAGAAGTTGGTAGAGAAGTGTGTAGAGAAGTGTGTAGAGAAGTTGGTAGAGAAGTGTGTAGAGAAGTTGGTAGAGAAGTGTGTAGAGAAGTGTGTAGAGAAGTGTGTAGAGAAGTTGGTAGAGAAGTGTGTAGAGAAGTTGGTAGAGAAGTTGGTAGAGAAGTGTGTAGAGAAGTGTGTAGAGAAGTGTGTAGAGAAGTGTGTAGAGAAGTGTGTAGAGAAGTTGGTAGAGAAGTGTGTAGAGAAGTTGGTAGAGAAGTGTGTAGAGAAGTGTGTAGAGAAGTTGGTAGAGAAGTGTGTAGAGAAGTGTGTAGAGAAGTGTGTAGAGAAGTTGGTAGAGAAGTGTGTAGAGAAGTGTGTAGAGAAGTTGGTAGAGAAGTTGGTAGAGAAGTTGGTAGAGAAGTGTGTAGAGAAGTTGGTAGAGAAGTGTGTAGAGAAGTGTGTAGAGAAGTTGGTAGAGAAGTGTGTAGAGAAGTTGGTAGAGAAGTTGGTAGAGAAGTGTGTAGAGAAGTTGGTAGAGAAGTGTGTAGAGAAGTGTGTAGAGAAGTTGGTAGAGAAGTTGGTAGAGAAGTTGGTAGAGAAGTGTGTAGAGAAGTTGGTAGAGAAGTGTGTAGAGAAGTGTGTAGAGAAGTTGGTAGAGAAGTTGGTAGAGAAGTGTGTAGAGAAGTGTGTAGAGAAGTGTGTAGAGAAGTTGGTAGAGAAGTTGGTAGAGAAGTGTGTAGAGAAGTGTGTAGAGAAGTGTGTAGAGAAGTTGGTAGAGAAGTGTGTAGAGAAGTTGGTAGAGAAGTGTGTAGAGAAGTTGGTAGAGAAGTGTGTAGAGAAGTGTGTAGAGAAGTTGGTAGAGAAGTGTGTAGAGAAGTGTGTAGAGAAGTGTGTAGAGAAGTTGGTAGAGAAGTGTGTAGAGAAGTGTGTAGAGAAGTTGGTAGAGAAGTTGGTAGAGAAGTTGGTAGAGAAGTGTGTAGAGAAGTGTGTAGAGAAGTTGGTAGAGAAGTGTGTAGAGAAGTGTGTAGAGAAGTTGGTAGAGAAGTTGGTAGAGAAGTTGGTAGAGAAGTGTGTAGAGAAGTTGGTAGAGAAGTGTGTAGAGAAGTTGGTAGAGAAGTTGGTAGAGAAGTGTGTAGAGAAGTTGGTAGAGAAGTGTGTAGAGAAGTTGGTAGAGAAGTTGGTAGAGAAGTTGGTAGAGAAGTTGGTAGAGAAGTGTGTAGAGAAGTTGGTAGAGAAGTGTGTAGAGAAGTGTGTAGAGAAGTGTGTAGAGAAGTGTGTAGAGAAGTGTGTAGAGAAGTTGGTAGAGAAGTGTGTAGAGAAGTGTGTAGAGAAGTTGGTAGAGAAGTGTGTAGAGAAGTGTGTAGAGAAGTTGGTAGAGAAGTTGGTAGAGAAGTTGGTAGAGAAGTTGGTAGAGAAGTTGGTAGAGAAGTGTGTAGAGAAGTTGGTAGAGAAGTGTGTAGAGAAGTGTGTAGAGAAGTGTGTAGAGAAGTGTGTAGAGAAGTGTGTAGAGAAGTTGGTAGAGAAGTGTGTAGAGAAGTGTGTAGAGAAGT
Source organism: Ariolimax columbianus (assembly GCA_036924085.1). Taxonomy (NCBI): domain Eukaryota; kingdom Metazoa; phylum Mollusca; class Gastropoda; order Stylommatophora; family Arionidae; genus Ariolimax; species Ariolimax columbianus. Next base: position 1,006,259 of record JAVGWX010000008.1, read on the forward strand.
GTGTAGAGAAGTGTGTAGAGAAGTGTGTAGAGAAGTTGGTAGAGAAATGTGTAGAGAAGTTGGTAGAGAAGTGTGTAGAGAAGTGTGTAGAGAAGTGTGTAGAGAAGTTGGTAGAGAAGTTGGTAGAGAAGTTGGTAGAGAAGTTGGTAGAGAAGTTGGTAGAGAAGTTGGTAGAGAAGTGTGTAGAGAAGTGTGTAGAGAAGTTGGTAGAGAAGTTGGTAGAGAAGTGTGAAGTTGTCAAATGTGAAGGTGGTAAAATGTGAAGGTGGTAAAATGTGAAGGTGATAAAATGTGAAGGTGGTAAAATGTAAAGGTGGTAAAATGTGAAGGTCGTAAAATGTGAGGTAATAACAGGGGATTGTTCTCACATATACTAGGACATTTAATGTTAGAGAACATACAGTTCACAGAATGTTAGAGAACATATAGTTCACAGAATGTTAGAGAACATATAGTTCACAGAATGATAGAGAACATACATTTCACAGAATGTTAGAGAACATACAGTTCACAGAATGTTAGAGAACATATAGTTCACAGAATGTTAGAGAACATATAGTTCACAGAATGTTAGAGCACATATATTTCACAGAATGTTAGAAAACATATAGTTCACAGAATGTTAGAGAACATATAGTTCACAGAATGATAGAGAACATATAGTTCACAGAATGATAGAGAACATACAGTTCACAGAATGTTAGAGAACATACAGTTCACAGAATGTTAGAGAACATATAGTTCACAGAATGTTAGAGAACATATAGTTCACAGAATGTTAGAGCACATATATTTCACAGAATGTTAGAAAACATATAGTTCACAGAATGTTAGAGAACATATAGTTCACAGAATGTTAGAGAACATATAGTTCACAGAATGTTAGAGAACATATAGTTCACAGAATGTTAGAGAATATATAGTTCACAGAATGTTAGAGAACATATAGTTCACAGAATCACTCCTCTTCTACCCCTGTGGGAATGTAGAGTTATTTTGGAACTATCAATTGTGTGAGCCGACAAACAGATTGGGCTGTTGTGTCTCCTCATGATGGAGGGGCTGCCTCCTTATTCGGTCCTACCTTTTGAGTAGAAATGTTGTTGCCTTTAGAATTTTTGTCTGGACAGCAGCTAAAAGTTTGGTCTTGTCTGTTCTAAACTGTCAAGCATTCTTTTATGTGCAGCGTGTGTACAAGGGACCTCAGAGTTTATCATCCATCTCCAACAGGACTATATGTCAATCTCACCTCCATTGACACAAGGGACAGAGTTTATCAGCCATCTCCAACAGGAATATGTGTCAATCTCACCTCCATTGACACAAGGGACAGAGTTTATCAGCCATCTCCAACAGGAATATGTGTCAATCTCACCTCCATTGACACAAGGGACAGAGTTTATCAGCCATCTCCAACAGGACTATATGTCAATCTCACCTCCATTGACACAAGGGACAGAGTTTATCAGCCATCTCCAACAGGAATATGTGTCAATCTCACCTCCCTTGACACAAGGGACCTCAAAGTTTATCATCCATCTCCAACAGGACTATCTGTCAATCTCCCCTCCATGAGACTAGGGGACTTGAAACCACATACTGTTTCACGATTGCGTTAATTATTTTAGAGGAAATCATCTTAGCTCTGGGTTCTAGAAACCTCCGTGGCATAAATCTGCATGTGTCTATCTCTGGTGACTATTTTCTGTCAGCATCACGACAGTCTCAAGAGACAGCTGACTTGGTGCCTGAGAGAGGTCCAGGTCATAAGCTACATCTGTTTTCATCTCACATGTTTTGTGTCTGCAGTTTTCCGCAGATTTGTTTATCCGACCTGCAGACCAGCACACAGAGTCTGCCTTCAGTCAGTGCCTGCCTCATGCAAGACCTGCCTCCAGCCAGGGCTTGCCTCCAGCCAGGTCTTGCCTCCAACCAGGGCTTGCCTCCAACCAGGTCTGCTTCCAGTCAGGGCCTGCCTCATGCAAGACCTGCCTCCAGCCAGGGCTTGCCTCTAACCAGGGCTTGCCTCCAGCCAGGGCTTGCCTCCAGCCAAGGCTTGCCTCCAGCTAAGGCTAGCCTCCAACCAGGGCTTGCCTCCAGCAAGGGCTTGCCTCCAGCCTGGGCTTGCCTCCAGCCAGGACCTGCCTCATGCAAGACCTGCCACCAATCAGGGCTTGCCTCCAACCAGGGCTTGCCTCCAACCGGGGCTTGCCTCCAACCAGGTCTGCCCTCCAGCAATGGGCTTGCCTCCAACCAGGTCTGCCATCCAACCAGGTCTGCCCTCCAACCAGGACTTGCCTACAACTAGGGCTTGCCTCCAGCCAGGGCTTGCCTCCAACCAGGTCTGCCCTCCAACCCGGTCTGCCCTCCAACCAGGTCTGCCCTCCAACCAGGTCTGCCCTCCAACCAGGTCTGCCCTCCAACCAGGGCTTGCCTCCAACCAGGGCTTGCCTCCAACCAGGTCTGCCCTCCAACCAGGTCTGCCCTCCAACCAGGGCTTGCCTCCAACCAGGTCTGCCCTCCAACCAGGTCTGCCCTCCAACCAGGACTGCCCTCCAACCAGGTCTGCCCTCCAACCAGAGATTGCCTCCAACTAGTCTGCCCTCCAGCCAGGTCTGCCCTCCAACCAAGGCTTGCCTCCAACCAGGTCTGCCCTCCAACCAGGTCTGCCCTCCAACCAGGGCTTGCCTCCAACCAGGGCTTGCCTCCAACCAGGAATGCCCTCCAACCAGGTCTGCCCTCCAACCAGGTCTGCCCTCCAGCCAGGTCTGCTCTCCAACCAGGGCTTGCCTCCAACCAGGTCTGCCCTCCAGCCAGGTCTGCCCTCCAACAAGGGCTTGCCTCCAGCCAGGGCTTGCCTCCAACCAGGTCTGCCCTCCAACCAGGTCTGCCCTCCAACCAGGTCTTCCCTCCAACCAGGTCTGCCCTCCAACCAGGTCTGCCCTCCAACCAGGTCTGCCCTCCAACCAGGTCTGCCCTCCAACCAGGTCTGCCCTCCAAACAGGTCTGCCCTCCAAACAGGTCTGCCCTCCAACCAGGTCTGCCCTCCAACCAGGTCTGCCCTCCAACCAGGTCTGCCCTCCAACCAGGTCTGCCCTCCAACCAGGTCTGCCCTCCAACCAGGTCTGCCCTCCAACCAGGTATGCCCTCCAACCAGGTCTGCCCTCCAACCAGGTCTGCCCTCCAACCAGGTCTGCCCTCCAACCAGGTCTGCCCTCCAACCAGGGCTTGCCTCCAACCAGGTCTGTCCTCCGACCAGGTCTGCCCTCCAACCAGGTCTGCCCTCCAACCAGGTCTGCCCTCCAACCAGGTCTGCCCTCCAACCAGGTCTGCCCTCCAACCAGGTCTGCCCTCCAACCATGGTTTGCCTCCAACCAGGTCTGCCCTCCAACCAGGTCTGCCCTCCAACCAGGGCTTGCCTCCAACCAGGTCTGCCCTCCAACCAGGTCTGCCCTCCAACCAGGTCTGCCTTCCAACCAGGTCTGCCCTCCAGCCAGGGCTGGCCTCCAACCAGGTCTGCCCTCCAATCAGGTCGGCTCTCCAAGCAGGTCTGCCCTCCAATCAGGTCTCCCCTCCAACCAGGTCTGCCCTCCAACCAGGTCTGCCCTCCAACCAGGTCTGCCCTCCAACCAGGTCTGCCCTCCAACCAGGTCTGCCCTCCAACCAGGTCTGCCCTCCAACCAGGTCTGCCCTCCAACCAGGTCTGCCCTCTAACCAGGTCTGCCCTCCAACCAAGTCTGCCCTCAAACCAGGGCTTGCCTCCAACCAGGTCTGCCCTCCAACCAGGTCTGCCCTCCAACCAGGTCTGCCCTCCAACCAGGTCTGCCCTCCAACCAGGTCTGCCCTCCAACCAGGTCTGCCCTCCAACCAGGTCTGCCCTCCAACCAGGGCTTGCCTCCAACCAGATCTGCCCTCCAACCAGGTCTGCCCTCCAACCAGGTCTGCCCTCCAACGAGGTCTGCCCTCCAACCAGGTCTGCCCTCCAACCAGGTCTGCCCTCCAACCAGGTCTGCCCTCCAACCAAGTCTGCCCTCCAACCAGGTCTGCCCTCCAACCAGGTCTGCCCTCCAACCAGGTCTGCCCTCCAACCAGGCCTGCCCTCCAACCAGGGCTTGCCTCCAACCAGGTCTGCCCTCCAACTAGGTCTGCCCTCCAACCAGGTCTGCCCTCCAACCAGGTCTGCCCTCCAACCAGGTCTGCCCTCCAACCAGGTCTGCCCTCCAACCAGGTCTGCCCTCCAACCAGGTCTGCACTCCAACCAGGTCTGCTTCCAGTAAGACTAACTTATGAGGTAACAACAGCTACTTACATTCTTCAATGTTCTTACGGACATCTGGTCTGAACCGCACAGCCACCAGAATCAGGAACAGAACCAGGGGCCAGACAATCTCTACCACTACTCTGACCTAGACATGTAAGAGAACATATCACAAGGTTAAAAGTCATGTCAAAGGTCAGAAGTCATGTCACAAGGTCAGAGGCAATGTTTCAAAAGGCCAGAGGTGATGTCGCAAAGGTTTATGGTCAAACAACTAACAGGCACAGTGATTTTCTCTTTCTTTCTCTCTCTCTCTCTCTCTCTCTCTCTCTCTCACACACACACACACACACACACTCACAGTGGATTCACACACGCACACACACTCACACATATCTGATATGTCAAAGAAAGATTAGTGAACATTGAACCAATAATGCTGTGCTATGTACCCTCTAAGGGTTGGTGGCTGTTTGTGTTATGTTTTCTCTAAGGGTTGGTGGCTGTTTGTGCTAAATTTTCTCTAATGGTTGGTGGCTGTTTGTGCTATGTTCCCTCTAAGGGTTGGTGGCTGTTTGTGCTATGTTTTCTCTAAGGGTTGGTGGCTGTTTGTGTTATGTTTTCTCTAAGGGTTGGTGGCTGTTTGTGCTAAATTTTCTCTAAGGGTTGGTGGCTGTTTGTGTTATGTTTTCTCTAAGGGTTGGTGGCTGTTTGTGCTAAATTTTCTCTAAGGGTTGGTGGCTGTTTGTGCTATGTTCCCTCTAAGGGTTGGTGGCTGTTTGTGCTGTTTTCTCTAAGGGTTGGTGGCTGTTTGTGCTATGGTTCCTCTAAGGGTTGTTGGCTGTTTGTGCTGTTCCCTCTAAGGGTTGTTGGCTGTTTGTGCTATGTTCCCTCTAAGGGTTGGTGGCTGTTTCTGATATGTTCCCTCTAAGGGTTGGTGGATGTTTGTGCTATGTTCCCTCTAAGGGTTGGTGGCTGTTTGTGCTATGTTCCCTCTAAGGGTTGGTGGCTGTTTGTGCTATGTTCCCTCTAAGGGTTGGTGGCTGTTTGTGCTATGTTCCCTCTAAGGGTTGGTGGATGTTTGTGCTATGTTCCCTCTAAGAGTTGGTGGCTGTTTGTACTATGTTCCCTCTAAGGGTTGGTGGCTGTTTGTGCTGTTCCCTCTAAGGGTTGGTGGCTGTTTGTGCTATGTTTTCTCTAAGGGTTGGTGGCTGTTTGTGCTATGTTTTCTCTAAGGGTTGTTGGCTGTTTGTGCTATGTTTTCTCTAAGGGTTGGTGGCTGTTTGTGCTGTTTTCTCTAAGGGTTGATGGCTGTTTGTGCTTTGTTTTCTCTAAGGGTTTGTGGCTGTTTGTGCTATGTTTTCTCTAAGGGTTGGTGGCTGTTTGTACTATGTTTTCTCTAAGGGTTGGTGGCTGTTTGTGCTATGTTTTCTCTAAGGGTTGGTGGCTGTTTGTGCTATGTTTTCTCTAAGGGTTGGTGGCTGTTTGTGCTATGTTTTCTCTAAGGGTTGGTGGCTGTTTGTGCTATATCTCCTCTAAGGGTTGGTGGCTGTTTGTGCTGTTCTCTATAAGGGTTGGTGGCTGTTTGTGCTATGTTTTCTTTAAGGGTTGTTGGCTGTTTGTGCTATGTTCCCTCTAAGGGTTGGTGGCTGTTTGTGCTATGTTCCCTCTAAGGGTTGGTGGCTGTTTTTTCTATATTTTCTTTAAGGGTTGGTGGCTGTTTGTGCTGTTTTGTGTAAGGGTTGGTGGCTGTTTGTGCTATGTTACCTCTAAGGGTTGTTGGCTGGTTGTGCTGTTTCCTCTAAGGGTTGTTGGCTGTCTGTGCTATGTTTCCTCAAAGGGTTGTTGGCTGTTTGTGATATGTTCCCTCTAAGGGTTGTTGGCTGTTTGTGCTATGTTCCCTCTAAGGGTTGGTGGCTGTTTGTGCTATGTTTTCTTTAAGGGTTGGTGGCTGTTTGTGCTATGTTTTCTCTAAGGGTTGGTGGCTGTTTGTGCTATGTTTTCTCTAAGGGTTGTTGGCTGTTTGTGCTATGTTCCCTCTAAGGGGTGTTGGCTGTTTGTGCTATGTTCCCTCTAAGGGTTGGTGGATGTTTGTGTTATGTTCCCTCTAAGGGTTGGTGGCTGTTTGTGCTATGTTTTCTCTAAAGGTTGGTGGCTGTTTGTGTTATGTTTTCTCTAAGGGTTGTTGGCTGTTTGTGCTATGTTCCCTCTAAGGGTTGGTGGCTGTTTGTGCTATGTTCCCTCTAAGGGTTGGTGGCTGTTTGTGCTATGTTTTCTCTAAGGGTTGGTGGCTGTTTGTGCTATGTTTTCTCTAAGGGTTGTTGGCTGTTTGTGCTATGTTCCCTCTAAGGGGTGTTGGCTGTTTGTGCTATGTTCCCTCTAAGGGTTGGTGGATGTTTGTGTTATGTTCCCTCTAAGGGTTGGTGGCTGTTTGTGCTATGTTTTCTCTAAAGGTTGGTGGCTGTTTGTGCTATGTTTTCTCTAAGGGTTGTTGGCTGTTTGTGCTATGTTCCCTCTAAGGGGTGTTGGCTGTTTGTGCTATGTTCCCACTAAGGGTTGGTGGATGTTTGTGTTATGTTCCCTCTAAGGGTTGTTGGCTGTTTGTGATATGTTCCCTCTAAGGGTTGTTGGCTGTTTGTGCTATGTTTCCTCGAACGGTTGGTGGCTGTTTGTGCTATGTTCCCTCTAAGGGTGGTTGGCTGTTTGTGCTATGTTTTCTCTAAGGGTTGGTGGCTGTTTGTGCTATGTTTTCTCTAAGGGTTGGTGGCTATTTGTGATATGTTTTCTCTAAGGGTTGGTGGCTGTTTGTGCTATGTTTTCTCTAAGGATTGGTGGCTGTTTGTGCTATGTTCCCTCTAAGGGTTGGTGGCTGTTTGTGCTATGTTTTCTCTAAGGATTGGTGGCTGTTTGTGCTAAGTTGCCTCTAAGGGTTTGTGGCTGTTTGTGCTATGTTTCCTCTAAGGGTTGGTGACTGTTTGTGTTATGTTTTCTCTAAGGGTTGGTGGCTGTTTGTGCTATGCTTTCTCTAAGGGTTGGTGGCTGTTTGTGCTATGTTTTCTTTAAGGGTTGGTGGCTGTTTGTGTTATGTTTTCTCTAAGGATTGGTGGCTGTTTGTGCTAAGTTGCCTCTAAGGGTTGGTGGCTCTTTGTGCTATGTTTTCTCTAAGGGTTGGTGGCTGTTTGTGCTATGTTTTCTCCAAGGGTTGGTGGCTGTTTGTGCTAACAGTCCATCCATGTGTGGGCCATGAAGAGAATGTACATCACCCAAAGACTGCACGAGGATAACTTTAGTGGCCATCGTTGTCCGTATCCACACCATTCACCATCTGCATCCACAACCTCCACCATCTGTATCCACACCATTCTCCACCTATATCCACACCCTTCCCCATCTGCATCCACACTCTAGACTTACCGGCTGACATAAGAAATGTGCACGCTAGACTTACCGGCTGACATAAGAAATTTACACGCTAGACTAGCTGGCTGACATAAGACATGTACACGCTAGACTTACCGGCTGACATAAGACATGTACACGCTAGACTTACCGGCTGACATAAGAAATTTACACGCTAGACTAGCTGGCTGACATAAGACATGTACACGCTAGACTTACCGGCTGACATAAGACATGTACACGCTAGACTTACCGGCTGACATAAGACATGTACACGCTAGACTTACCGGCTGACATAAGAAATGTACACGCTAGACCTACCGGCTGACATAAGACATGTACACGCTAGACTAGCTGGCTGACATAAGACATGTACACGCTAGACTAGCTGGCTGACATAAGACATGTACACGCTAGACTTACCGGCTGACATAAGACATGTACACGCTAGACTTACCGGCTGACATAAAAAATGTACAAGCTAGACTAGCTGGCTGACATCAGACATGTACACGCTAGACTTACCGGCTGACATAAGACATGTACACTCTAGACTCACCGGCTGACATAAGACATGTACACGCTAGACTAGCTGGCTGACATAAGACTTGTACACGCCAGACTTACCGGCTGACATAAGACATGTACACGCTAGACTTACCGGCTGACATAAGACATGTACATGCTAGACTTACCGGCTGACATAAGAAATGTACACGATAGACTTACCAGCTGACATAAGAAATGTACACGCTAGACTTACCGGCTGACATAAGACATGTACACGCTAGACTTACCGGCTGACATAAGAAATGTACACGCTAGACTTACCGGCTGACGTTTGCGAAGAGTAAAGTTTTTCCACAGTAGCACACCCAGCTGTAAGAAGAATCCCATCTTTTGTTATCCAGGCGGGGTGGTGGTGGTGTGGTGCCCAGATGGGCACAAGGAGAGGGGGGAGTCAGGTGATACAGGTCTGTTTGTGTTGGGCTCCTGGTATTTCTTACAATGATAATGGCTTCCTAGGACTGGCTTTGGTCGGATCAATCTAGAATACAGATTAAAAAGTCATGAACAAAATCCACCAAACCATTTCAGCTGTATGTGGAGCACATGGCTTCAAAATAAACATGTCACATGTCAAGTCCTCTTGTCCTGAGCCGTCCTCGGTAGCTGTATCTACGCCTTCTGTGTTCAACTGATGTTCCCCTTGGGCCCTGGAAGATCAGGTGAACACCTTCCGTTTACTTGATGTTTCCCCTGGGGCCCTGGAAGATCAGGTGAACACCTTCCGTTTACTTGATGATCCTCTGGGGTCCTGGAAGATCAGGTGAACACCTTCCGTTTACTTGATGTTTCCCCTGGGGCCATGGCAGCTAACAGTTAAGTCACTGATGCAGAAACCTCGTGGCTTTCTCCGCATCTCGTCCTCAACCTTCTTGACAGAAGATTTATCTTGGAAGCTTGAGTTGTACGTTTGTTTGTGACTTAAGGAAATGCGGTGCACTGATGCCTTATTGACCATAATGGGACAGGATGCATTGATGCCTTATTCACCATGGCAGACAGGATGCATTGCAGCCTATTCACCATGGCGAGATGGGATTGTAACAGACTCTTAACCTATTATCTAGTTTCAACAAACTTTTATCACTGAGTCATTTAGCAAATATATCCCCCTTTTCCTAATTATTTCCCCTTCCACGTGAAAACGGGAAACACTGACAACTGATTCTGTCACCATTAAAAACATGGCTAATCATTTATTGCATAATCTAGTCATGCACATCACTTATCTTCCAATCTATCTATGACTTAATTTTCTAAGCAGAGGGAGTCAGTAAGTAACTGCCTTTTCCCCTATAGAATAATCAACCAGATGGAACTGTGGTCCTTCAACCCTGTTCTCTCTAACAACAATTCTCTAACAACAACAACTCTCTAACTACAACAATTCTCTAACAACAACTCTCTAACTACAACAACTCTCTAACAACAACTCTCTAACAACAACTCTAACAACTACTCTCTAACAACAACAACTCTAACAACAACTCTCTAACAACAACAACTCTCTAACAACAACTCTAACAACTACTCTCTAACAACAACAACTCTAACAACAACTCTCTAACAACAACAACTCTCTAACAACAACTCTAACAACAACAACTCTCTAATAACAACTCTCTAATAACAACAACTCTCTAACAACAACTCTAACAACTACTCTCTAACAACAACAACTCTAACAACAACTCTCTAACAACAACAACTCTCTAACAAAAACTCTCTAACAACAACTCTCTAATAACAACTCTCTAATAACAACAACTCTCTAATAACAACAACTCTCTAATAACAACAACTCTCTAATAACAACAACTCTCTAACAACAACAACTCTCTAACAACAACAAATCTCTAACAACAACTCTAACAACAACAACTCTCTAACAACAACAACTCTCTAACAACAACAACTCTCTAACAACAACAACAACTCTAACAACAACAACTCTCTAACAACAACAACTCTAACAACAACTCTCTAACAACAACAACTCTCTAACAACAGCAACTCTCTAACAACAACAACTCTCTAACAACAGCAACCATCAACTGTATTAGCATCTTGAGTCTTGTGGTTATTCGTCACTGGTGGCGTGACTGGCATCCGACAGACCACAGCTTCCGTCCATCTATTCGCCGCTGTGGAACCAAAGATTGCTCATATGTCTCTTAGGAACGGGCTCCCTGGTGGACTATGGGACACCTGACTTTCTGTGAGGCGGCTATGGCTGACTGGCACAGACAATGTTCGGGACAGTAAATGCGACCGTTTTTCTTATGCCTCAGTTTCTTGTCCTTTCCAGCAGGCCCAATAGCAAGACTTGTGTAATCCCCAGCTGCGTTTCTACCACTTCTCTCTCAAATCTCTCACATTCGCTAGTGTAAGACCACTGTCCCTTCCAACAGATAGCAAGGTGCAATGCCTACGAAACTCCCAGTGGGACCTCCCGACCAACTCTGTCTGTAATACCACCTCCCGACCAGCTCTGTCTGTAATACCACCTCCCGACCAGCTCTGTCTGTAATGCCACCTCCCGACCAGCTCTGTCTGTAATACCACCTCCCGACCAACTCTGTCTGTAATGCCCCCTCCCGACCAGCTCTGTCTGTAATGCCACCTCCCGACCAGCTCTGTCTGTAATACCACCTCCCGACCAACCATGTCTGTAATGCTACCTCCCGACCAACTCAGTCTGTAATACCACCTCCCGACCAACTCTGTCTGTAATACCACCTCCCCACCAGCTCTGTCTGTTATACCACCTCCCGACCAACTCTGTCTGTAATGCCACCTCCCGACCAGCTCTGTCTGTAATACCACCTCCCGACCAACTCTGTCTGTAATACCACCTCACGACCAACTCTGTCTGTAATACCACCTCCCGACCAGCTCTGTCTGTAATACCACCTCCCGACCAACTCTGTCTGTAATACCACCTCCCGACCAGCTCTGTTTGTAATGCCACCTCCCGACCAGCTCTGTCTGTAATGCCCCCTCCCGACCAACTCTGTCTGTAATACCACCTCCCGACCAACTCTGTCTGTAATGCCACCTCCCGACCAGCTCTGTCTGTAATGCTACCTCCCGGCCAACTCTGTCTGTAATGCCACCTCCCGACCAGCTCTGTCTGTAATTCCACCTCCCGACCAGCTCTGTCTGTAATTCCACCTCCCGACCAGCTCTGTCTGTAATGCCACCTCCCCACCAGCTCCGCCCCAAGCTTCTCCTGCCCAACATGATCACCAGTCACGAGGTACTTCTGTCCCCACCATATTGACCAATTCGTAGTTCGTGTCCCGGTTTGGATGGCACTTCCTGTCAATATGACAAGTTCCCCATTTCTGGAGCCTCCACCAACTTTATATTGAATATCTTGCCGACAAATTATAGGCATGTTTACAACACAAGAAGATCTGCAGAGCACTAGGAACGTCATGTGGTAGATGCATAGATGACATAAGAGAAATCCTACAACATCACAGACCTCCACAATCAACACAACACACTAAGCATAAGGAAAGCGACAGCAGATCCCCACGCCAATTAGAGGAACAAATGCACGAACACGTCAGTCAGCCAGCAATATGCTCAACCTTCCTTAGTCAACTCTTACAACATGCTTGCCAGTTTACAGGGTCAATATTATCTACTCTTCTTTCTTATCCCGGCAACACCCGGGGCCAATGAACAAAATGGTGTACTCCGACAGTAGTGTAACTACTATGGGACAAATCTTGGCTTAGTATACTCAAGTCTCTAACAACTTCATTCCCCTGTAACAGATCCATGTGTAGCAGTGGAGATTGTGTAACAGTTCCAGTTGGAGCATGGGCGTTTAGGGCAGGGGAGATTGAGCTGGCCACACTTGGAAAAAACGTTTTCTGGACGTGTACCAAGGCCAAGCACCATTTCGACACTGTCGAAAGGAAACGAGGGGTTAGGGGGGAAGACTTTGTCTGGCACAGGTGGGGGTTCGAAGCTGACCACTCTGGTGTTCCGAATCAGCGTAGTGGGGGTTGGTGACAGTAAAATGCCGCCACATCCGGCTACGACTTTGAGAGTGACAGTGATTCGGGGTTAATCATCCAATAAGAACTAGTTGGTGGTAGTTTCAAATTATAGTGATAGCTAAGTCAGACAACCAACAGGAAACCATTGGACAGCCATGATGTTGTTTGAGACTATAAAATACTCGGCAAAGATGAACTCATGAGACATAGGCTGTTAGTAGTCTAGCTACAGATCTAGTTACAGATGAATATAAGAATTCGTGAAGAGATTAAGGAAGTGATCTGAATGTATATGGTATTGGGCAGGACACTTTGGGAACAATGTGTGTACTGAGATATGTGGATGTACAGATGACCTGACTGAAGGTGATCTGATTATGTGTGGATGTACAGATGACCTGACTGAAGGTGATCTGATTGTGTGTGGATGTACAGATGACCTGACTGAAGGTGATCTGATTGTGTGTAAAGGTACAGAACTGAGAGCGAGTGTGTGTAGAGTGATGGCAGATAAGAGGAGTGTAGTGGCGAGAGCTTGGGTTAAGTAGTTTGGAGGAAATATTCAAAAGCTAATGCTTAAAACCTTCGATGTAGTTCTATATATAAATAAATAAACAACTATATATATATATATATATATATATATATATATATATATATATATATATATATATATATATATATATATATATATATATATATATATAATGATCATTTAGTTCAGATGCATTTTTGTACTTTTTGCTAATATTGTTTTGTGGAGATTGTTATTAAATATGTTACATTTCGTGTTTTTGTTTGTTTTGTTTACTGTGTTATTTACTGTGTGAAGCCCTGTCATGGTGTAGGTACATGTTGTAACTCATTATATAAGTAACTAAGCTAATCCTTGACTCTGCCACAATTGAGGCTATGTGACTTATTCTCTGAGAACCAAAAATTGTCTGAAAAAGCATGTAGCAAGGTGAGGTTGGGGAAAGCTAGGACCAAAACAACGACATTGTCAGATTGAGTTGGAATCGAGAGAGGTAGAGGCAATGTGTTTACTAGTGGACGCCCGTTGTCTGAGCGGCCGAGAATGACACAGAGACCGGTAGTTTTTTGAGACGGGAGGAGCCACAGTTTGATTGACGGATGACCGCCATTTTGGTTTTGTCTGGGTTTGTTTTTGCTAGAGTTGGGTCTTTAAAAGGCAGATCACGGTGGATATTCGACAATTCGATACGAGAGCGGATCTAGAAGGCTGTCACCCTATATGCTCCATTGGACATTGTATGTGTGTCTCTTGAAGTGAATGGGCACTTCTATGACTGAGTTTTTAATAGGGAAATGGAAGGGGGGGGGGGTATCTCACTGCACATCGAGAGCATTGAATGAGGGAGGGAGGGGGGGGGTTATCTCATTATACATCGAGAGCATTGAATGGGGGAGGGAGGGGGTATCTCACTGCACATTGTTCAAATAGACGACTGAGAACATGGGTCATTTAGTTACAGGAGTTCCATCAACAGCTCATGCTGAAATCCTGTGTTAGTTAACATTTGACATGTTTAGATTAGTTAGCTCTGTTTGAGATTGTTGTAACAAATACTCTTGTCAATAAATACACACACACCCACACATAAGACCCGTGTGTCAGGGGGGAGCGTCCAACCCTATTGTCCCACCCCAGGTGGTAGCTCCGCCCATGAAATGACTGTGTAGACCTGATCGTATCGACCGCTCCGTTACCTGTACTCTACTGTTGGCTGGTGTCACAACCATGTCACGCCATAACATAGATCTTGTTAGTGCATTTGTCCCAGAGAAAAAGGCCGGGTTCCCTTTAAGAAAAGGCTGACTATTTGAACACGCTCTGTGTTTGTCGCAGGAGTTCTATGAATTAATTCAACAGTAGGATCAAAGCCAGGTTGTTTTTTGTTTGGGTTTTAAGGTGGGTAAATGATCTACACCCAGAACAATATCACCTGATCCTGTTTTACGTAACTCTCTCCCTCTCTCTGTCGTACTGTGTCACACACCCTCAAATGCTCACATTTATCTCCGTATCGATATGGCCCCTATCCTACCCCCACACAGCACAACATGGACACCATAACAAACAGTGAGATACCAATTCGTTAGCAGATTGTTGTCCGCGTGCCCTGCTGTCTGAATAAGGCCTACAGACGCGGGAATGCCGACACCGACGGATTATTTAACAACGTACATCAGTATCAGCACTACCGGCCTGGACCGTCAACTGCTAGGTGATGAGTCGTTACTGGCACACACACACACAGACAGACAGACAGCCACAGACAGATAGACCGACACAGATAGACGAACACAGATAGACAGCCACAGATAGACACAGACAGATAGGCAGACACACACAGACAGACACACACATACAGACACACACAGACAGACACACACAGACAGACACACACAGATAGACACACACAGATAGACACACACAGACAGACACACACAGATAGATAGATACATATAGACAGACAGACACACACAGACAGACACACACACAGACAGACACACACAGACTGACCCACACACACATACTGACACACACAGACAGACACACACAGACAGACAGACACATACATACACAGATAGACATCCACAGATAGACACACACAGACCGATAGACACACACAGATAGACACAGACAGATAGACAGACACACACTGATAGACACACACAGATAGACACACACACAGACAGACCCACACAGACAGACCCACACAGACACACACACACAGACAGACATACACACAGAGATACACACGCAGATAGACAGACATACAGACATAAACACACAGACAGACATAGACACACAGATAGACATATACCGACACACACACATAGACAGACATACACACAGACACAAACACATTCACATATACACACACGCAGACAGACATACACACATAGAAACACACATTCACATTCACAGACACACATTCACATACATTCACACAGACATACACACACACATACACACATTCACAGACACACACACAAACACACACACAGACATACACACACATATACACATACACACACATTCACAGACACACACACAGGCACACATACACACAGAGAGTTACACACATTCACAGACACACACATACAGACACACACAGGCACACATACACACACAGAGTTACACACATTCACAGACACACACACAGGCACACATATACACAGAGTTACACACATTCACAGACACACACACAGGCACACATAAACACGCAGAGTTACACACATTCACAGACACACAGGCACACATACACACACAGAGTAACACACATTCACAGACACACACGTGGGCGGCGATGATCAGCCAGTGGCACAGACAAACCTCCACAGTTATGGCACGATCAGACTATCAGCATGATCAGCCAGTGGCACAGACAAACCTCCATAGTTATGGCACGATCAGACTATTAGCACATACAATCAGACAGGAAGTAATGACATGTGTACATTCACTAGATGACGCTGCAATAAATCTTTCCGCACGGATCTTCACACTCCACGCGGGCCAGGCCGGATCGCTGCTCGTGACGAGGCTGTCACTGAGAGAGAGAGAGAGAGAGAGAGAGAGAGATAGTGTGTGAGAGAGAGAGTGAGTGAGAGAGAGAGTGAGTGAGAGAGAGAGTGAGAGTGTGAGAGTTAGAGAGAGTGAGTGAGAGAGAGAGTGAGAGAAAGTGTTAGAGTGAGTGATAGGGAGTGAGTGAGATAGGAATGAGAGTGAGACACACAGAGAGAAAGAGAGTGTGAGAGAGAAATAGTGAGAGACATAAGAGTGAGACATAGAGAGTGACAGAGAGAGAGAGAGAGTGATATAATGAGAGACATAGGTGTAAGACGTTCTCTTGTCCTTCTTCTTCTTCTTTGCGTTCGGTTTCGTCTGCTCGTTTTATGCCACCAGATGGGCCGCCTCCATGAAGTGACACATCAGTCGCAGGTCCTCAATGGTTCCCCACAGTTTGTCTTGTATGTTTCTCTCCTCTGGCCAGGCCTTCTCACGGGAGTCTTGGTGCAGTGGACATGTTTGCAGGATGTGTTTTGGAGTCTGCGGTCCTCTCTGACATGTGCACTGTGCAGTCTGTGCTGCTTTCATTTTATGCATGTGTGAATTTAGTCTGCAATGATCTGTTCTGAGGCGGAAAATTGTGGTATACTGTTTCCTATTCAGTCTATTGATTGGGTCCTGTTGGTATTTACTATTTGTTCTCTCTATCCACTGTTGTTTATATATTTTTTTAAATGTTTGTCTTGACTTCTGGCAGTGACACTGGGTGGGTGAATTGTTCTCTGTGTCTTCCCTCCCTGGCTAGTCTGTCCGCCCATTCATTCCCAGGTATGCCGCAGTGAGCTGGAATCCACTGGAGGGTGATTTTATTGTGGTCTGAGAGTTTGTTTAGCTGGCATATCAGTTCCCTTTCCATACTATTTCGTGGTTCTCTTTGTGTGGCCTGCAAAATTTCCATGCAGTCACACAACAACACTATTCTGTTATCCTTTAACCCCTTTCATCCAATAGTTTGACTGCTTTAATTATTGACTGTTGCTCTGTTCTTAGATTTGTCGAGGGCTCCCCGGCAGCACTTGCTTTTTCTATAACGGTTCCATCCTGTAGAAGTATGACGAGTCCCGCCCCTCCCTTCCCCTATAACCGGTTCCATCCTGTAGAAGTATAACTAGTCCCTCTCCTCATTTCCCCTATAACCGGTTCCATCCTGTAGAAGTATGACGAGTCCCGCCCCTCTATTCCCCTATAACCGGTTCCATTCTGTAGAAGTATGACGAGTCCCTCCCCTCCCTTCCCCTATAACCGGTTCCATCCTGTAGAAATATGACGAGTCCCGCCCCTCCTTTCCTCAATGCTTCCTCTTATGATCCATCTGTGTAGACGTGCGTCCACATGGGTTGAGGATAGTCTCCAATATGCTTTAGGGTTTTCTCTCTCAATGCATGGTCTGATTCTTCCACCTTTCTATCGATACCTGGTATTTTTTGCTTCCACCGTGAATTTGGGCCGTTGGTCTGTGTTTTTATATACTTGTATCATTTCCCATGTCGTTGGACATTTTGATATGATGTCACTGTTCCTGGCTGTAAGGGTTTTTGATAGATGATTGAAGCTTGTTCTTTTTATGCTGTTTTTGTTGTTGTTTGCTTGTTAATTCATTGACTTTTCCCTGCATTGGATGTTCATTCATACGCTTGTATTTTCCTGTCAGGTTCACCGAGGCTCTAGAGGCCTGCTACCGCTTCGATGTCTCTGATTGGGGTGCTTCTCAGACTTCCGGTATTCTGTGCATTGTCTAGTTTATGTAGGTTGGTCTTTGCCGCTGTTGCATAAGCACCGATGCCATATTCTAGTGTTGGCCGTACATATCCAGTGTAGACTTGTCTGACTGTGTTTCCATCTGCGCCCCTATTTGTCCCTACCAGTTTTTTCATCAGCCTTAGTCTGAGTGTGGCTTTCTTTTGAGTATCCTCTATATGTGGGCCCCATGTTAATCTGTTGTCATATCTCATTGCTAGGTTGTAGGATTGTCTTCTCTAGGTAGTGGGCTGTTTTTTAAATATAGGTCGACCTGCTCTGGCTTTTTATAGAGCGAGAAGAGTGTTGAGAGGGTCTTGTTTATTGTGACACCCCGTGAGTCTGCTCATTTCTTGACTGCATATCAACTCACGTTCAAGCGTCCCTAGCAACTCCGGTCCGCGGCAGCTAGTGGGCCGGACACGGGTACCAACATCTAGCCGCGTCATTAATGTCTGGCTGACGCCAGGGAAGGTAGCAGTACTTGTACTGTGGGTGGTGGGTGGTAGAGTGGGTGTTGGGTGGTAGAGTGGGTGTTGGGTGGTAAAATGGGTGTTGGGTGGTAGAGTGGGTGTTGGGTGGTAGAGTGGGTGTTGGGTGGTAGAGTGGGTGTTGGGTGGTAGAGTGGGTGTTTGGTGGTAGAGTGGGTGTCGGGTGGTAGAGTGGGTGTCGGGTGGTATAGTGGTGTTGGTTGGTAGAGTGGTGTTGGGTGGTAGAGTGGGTGTTGGGTGGTAGAGTGGGTGTTGGGTGGTAGAATGGGTGTCGGGTGGAAGAGTGTGTGTCGGGTGGTATAGTGTGTGTCGGGTGGTAGAGTGGGTGTCAGAAGGTAGAGTGGGTGTCGGGTGGTAGAGTGGTGTTGGTAGTAGAGTGGGTGTTGGGTGGTAGAGTGGGTGTCGGTGGTAGAGTGGTGTTGGGTGGTAGAGTAGTGTTGGGTGGTAGAGTAGTGTTGGGTGGTAGAGTGGGTGTTGGGTGGTAGAGTGGTGTTGGGTGGTAGAGTGGGTGTTGGGTGGTAGAGTGGGTGTTGGGTGGTAGAGTGGGTGTCGGAAGGTAGAGTGGGTGTCGGGTGGTAGAGTGGGTGTCGGGTGGTAGAGTGGGTGTCGGGTGGTAGAGTGGTGTTGGGTGGTAGAGTGGGTATTGGGTGGTAGAGTGGGTGTTGGGTAGTAGAGTGGGTGGTAGAGTGGATGTTGGGTGGTAGAGTGGGTATTGAGTGGTAGAGTGGGTGTCGGGTGGTAGAGTGGATGTCGGGTGGTAGAGTGGGTGTCGGGTGGTAGAGTGGTTTTGGGTGGTAGAGTGGGTATTGGGTGGTAGAGTGGGTGTCGGGTGGTAGAGTGGTTTTGGGTGGTAGAGTGGGTGTTGGGTGGTAGAGTGTGTGTTAGGTGGTAGAGTGGTGTTGTGTGGTAGAGTGGTGTTGGGTGGTAAACTGATTGTTGGGTGGTAAAGTGGGTGTTGGGTGGATAAGTGGTTGTTCGGTGGTAGAGTGGATGTTGGGTGGTAGAGTGGGTGTTGGGTGGTAGAGTGGGTGTTGGGTGGTAAAATGGGTGTTGGGTGGTAGAGTGGGTGTTGGGTGGTAGAGTGGGTGTTGGGTGGTAAAGTGGGTGTTGGGTGGTAGAGTGGGTGTTGGGTGGTAAAGTTGATATTGGATGTTGGGTGGTAAAGTGGGTATCGGGTGGTAGAGTGGATGTCTGGTGGTAGAGTGGGTGTCGGAAAGGTAGAGTGGGTGTTGGGTGGTAGAGTGGTGTTGGGTGGTAGAGTGGGTGTTGGGTGGTAGAGTGGGTGTTGGGTGGTAGAGTTGGTGTCAGGTGGTAGAGTGGGTGTCGGGTGGTAGAATGGTGTTGTGTGGTAGAGTGGGTGCCAGGTGGTAGAGTGGTGTTGGGTAGTAGAGTGGTGTTGGGCGGTAGAGTGGTGTTGGGTGGTAGAGTGGGTGTTGGGTGGTAGAGTGAGTGTTGGGTCGGAAGGTAGAGTGGGTGTTGGTGGTAGAAAGGTGTTGGGTGGTAGAGTGGGTGTCGGAAGGTAGAGTGGGTGTCGGGTGGTAGAGTGGTGTTGTGTGGTAGAGTGGGTGTTGGGTGGTAGAGTGGTGTTGGGTGGTAGAGTGGTGTTGGGTGGTAGAGTGGTGTTGGGTGGTAGAGTGGTATTGGGTGGTAGAGTGGGTGTTGGGTGGTAGAGTGGTGTTGGGTGGTAGAGTGGGTGTTGGGTGGAAGAGTGGGTGTTGGGCCATCCCGAGCACATAGTGGGTGTGTCAACATGGATGACTATTCTGGCCCATGTCAAACTGGCTGTACATCTACAAACTGGCACCACTCAGACATGTGGAACATCTTCCTGGATGAATGCTTCATGACATCAGGAAATGTGACAGGTGGGAGACGGGGGGGAGGGGGGGGGGGGAGGTCCCATCAATTGGGGTGGGTGGAACTTTACGTCAGTTATGTGGGAGATCTTGTATGTAGCTTGCGGGAGATCTTGTATGTAGCTGGTGGGAAATATGTATATAGCTTGTGGGATATCTTTATGTAGCTTGTGGGAGATCTTGTATGTAGCTTGTGGGAGATCTTGTGTGTAGCTTGTGGGAGATCTTGTGTGTAGCTTGTGTGCAGCTTGTGTGAGATATTGTGTGTAGCTTGTGGGAGATCTTGTGTGTAGCTTGTGGGAGATATTGTATGTAGCTTGTGGGAGATCTTGTATGTAGCTTGTGGGAGATCTTGTATGTAGCTTGTGGGAGATCTTGTATGTAGCTTGTGGGAGATCTTGTGTGCAGCTTGTGTGAGATATTGTGTGTAGCTTGTGGGAGATCTTGTGTGTAGCTTGTGGGAGATATTGTATGTAGCTTGTGGGAGATCTTGTATGTAGCTTGTGGGAGATCTTGTATGTAGCTTGTGGGAGATCTTGTATGTAGCTTGTGGGAGATCTTGTGTGCAGCTTGTGGAAGAGTGGGTGTTAAGTTATATCATTTGTGTGAGTGGTACATTGAGTTTTTTAGGGGATATGTCATGAGAGAGAGTGTGACACCTTTATATAATGGGAGAGAGAGTGTGACAGCTTTATATAAATGGAAGAGAAAGTGTGACACCTTTATATAATGGAAGAGAGCATGTGACACCTTTATATAATGGGAGAGAGAGTGTGACACCTTTATATAATGGAAGAGAAAGTGTGACACCTTTATATCTTCTTCTTCGTTTATCCTCAGATCAAGGTTCCGGTGTCTCTTACAAAGGACACTGTTGTTTGCAAGGCTGTTTCATCTCCATACAGCTTTTTTTTTCTTATATCTGTCTCACGAGGCCAGTATTGTTCTCTTATTTCCTGCATGAGCATGCAGCTTTGTAGGATGTGTTCCACGGTCATGATATGCTCCCCACATGGGCACCTGTCATCTGTCCCAATCCTCATTTTGTTGTAAAGATGACTCTTGAGTTTGTTATGCCCAGTTCTCAGTCTGAAGATGATGACTTCCTCTTCTCTAGTTAAGTTATAGTAGCTGTCCTCTTTTTGGAAGTCGGGGTGTTGATCAGCCCATTTTACCCTGAAGTTGGCTTTAATTATGGTTTTGGTCTCTTTATATGTGATACTCAGGTCTGTTTGTGGGAATGCTCCTCCACTCTTTGCTAGTTTGTCTGCAGCTTCATTGCCTCCAATATTGCAGGGAGATGGGATCCACTGTATGACTAACCTTGGGTGTTCTGCTGAGAGCTGTGTCAGGGAGAACATACATTGCTCGAGATCTTCATTTTTGTGTTGTTTTAGCGCTGCTATTACTGACCCAGCAGCAGTCAGGAATACTATGTTTTCTTGGTGGATATCTTTATCTTATATTACAAGCTCAGCTGCGGCCTTCAGTGCCTCTGCTTCTGCATGGAAATTACTGGAATATGTTCCCGTAGTTAAAACTCTAGTTTTTTCTTCTCCATACTTTAGTCTGTAATATACCCCTCCACCTCCATTGTATGTGGTTTTGTTAGATGAGCCATCTGTATATATGTGTGTCCATGTTTCTGGTGGGTATACTCTCCTAAGATATTCTTCTGTGATGGGAGAGAGAGTGTGACACCTTTATATAATGGGAGAGAGAGTGTGACACCTTTATATAATGGAAGAGAGAGTGTGACACCTTTATATAATGGGAGAGAGAGTGTGACACCTTTATATAATGGGAGAGAGAGTGTGACACCCTTATATAAATGGGTGGAACTTAATTTCCTGTACGACAACCGATTCATATGTGTGTGTATGTTGAAATAGATCTTATTGAAAGAAATCATAGGAGTGACACTGGCATCCTCTGGGGGGCCCATCATGTTTCTGAGATGATAACGTTGATCACTTACACCATACATCCGAGAATGTTACAACACAAGAAATGGACGGTGGAGATCAGCGGAGGTCTGGTTGATGGATTACATTATACAGCACAGAATGTTACAACACAAGAAACAGACAGTGGAGGTCAGTAGAGGTCTGTGTAAGAACAAGAAAAAGAAGTAAATTTTCACAACATAGAATATAAACATTCAAGGCGAACTGTCTAATTATAAACAGTTTCGCTTGTGTGTTACTTCCACTGTAACTGGTTATCAGTAGGTAAGATCTGTTAGACTGAACAAACCAATATATTCAGACATGCTTTCAGCTGGATCTCACTCAGGCATGCTTTCAGATGGATCTCACTCAGACATGCTTTCAGCTGGATCTCAGATCTCACTCAGACATGGTTTCAGCTGGATCTCACATCTCACTCAGGCATGCTATCAGCTGGATCTCCCTGCCAGTAGACCTAGATAAGGACGGTACGAGAGTCTCACTGCCAGTGGACCTAGATATGGACGGTAGAAGAACAAGTGAAAGAGCAGCTGGGGCCTTACTATAGACCAAATGTAGCTTTCCCTAAAAACAGCCGTTTTCAAGGCAGTTTTGCAGATGAGATGTGGATCGATGTGATCCCCGTAGTAGTCAGTGTCACGCAGGCAGATAAATCCAAGTATAGCACAAGCACCTGGAGGACAGTGGTCCACCTTCATCAGTACTCTTAGGATGTGAGGAAAGCTACTACAACCCCCCACTTAACATCCTTTTCAGGGTCACAAAGAATAAACTTACTGATTGTGGACATTAAACAATAACAGTATCACAAATTCGAGATAGACGTTACGGATCTGTGCACCTGTGGCACCGTCCCAAGACAGCTGACACTCAAGACTCAAGTTGTTACAGACCTGTCCAGCATACATTAATGATAATTGACAGTGAACTGCTTACTTTAGGTACTTTAGTGGAATTTTCAAATTGACTCTACAGCATTATAAATACAACTGTTAGAAAGCCCCAGAAAAATGCAATCCAATGATATATCAACCAAGTCTCTATGTCGACTGCCACGAAAGTTATGATTTTTTATATATTTAATTTAGCTTAAAAGTCCGCAAAGGGTTTATAGAGAAACATTAAAAATAAGGTCTATGAAAACTTGTATCCGAAAAGCAGAGTGGAGTGGATAATATGCCGATTATCTCAGCTATTAATGACAGAACACCTGTAAAACCATACATTTTTATATTCGGGAGAACAATATACAACCGATGGCGGTAATTGCATGACTTTTCAAAAAGGCAGGAACTAATTAATATTCAAAATGGCGACCTCATTTGCATAATTCGCAACTAAAATAATGTTGCATTATTTTGTTTCTTCATGTTACACCACATGTGATATATCGTTTTTACCGTCTTTTTGAGAGGAGCACTAATACATTCATTGTAGGCTGTTATTTCAATCAAATGCTTGTAGAATAAGTATACAGAACAAATTATTACACACATTTAACACACACACACCCCAACCCCCCACGTTTTAAGAAGATATTGGAATATACATTGTTAGAAATGAAAAGAATATTAGAAATATACTTACAGAAGGTCCATGGAATACACTTACATGTTACAGTTGGATATTCAAATGTGGCATCGTCAAAAACAAAATAGTAAGGAACTGTGTCACCTGCATGTCGTAATCCTTTTTCTGAATGAGTAACTAGCATGTTGTAATCCTTGTCTGAAAGAATGAGTAACTGGCATGTTGTAATCTGGACACAACTGATAAATTTAACATAGAAAATATTATCACACAAATTTAACAGGAGGCATGTATGATATGCAGTTAAATTCATTAATGGATGTAGTTTACAAACAAGTGTGTCACAGATAACAAAACATTTGGATTAACAGTCGTTATTTGGTAAGTCTGATATGTTAATTGTTGTGCAGTTTTGTTTTTGCATGTTTTTGACTATTTGATAAAAAGTGATATGTTTATATTTTCCACGTAATATGATAAATATAAAACAGCGACAGAAAATGCACGTCCTCAAAGAGCTAACCAAAAAAAGTTTTAAAATTGCTATGTAACACACAAATAGAATATACTTACAGAAGGTTCCTGGAACATACTTGCAAATTAATTAAAGTTGATTATTCGTACTTGATGTACCAAGAGAGCGAAATCAGCTAAGATTACATCACCATCATCTGGAGGAAGTTCATCTATTGTCAAATAATTTGGAAAATTGTATCTATAAAAACAGTTGTTATAAATAAGAATCTATCTACAGTTTTTCCAAGGAACAAATTTAATTTAAGAAATCATGCAAATGTGAGGTCTCCTTTGGCAAAGTCAACAAGGAACTGCACCACTGTCATGTTGAAATCATCCTCTGCTGAATGACGTGGACCTGTACAGGTCAAGCAGACAATGCTCTGGCCTCGTTTTTTCCTGTTCTTGATCGACTTGACTTTTTCTTGATACACAACATCTGTGCCTTTATCATGCCATACATGTTGGAGTTCACTTCCTATAAAAGAAGAAAAATTTTTAATGAATAACTGTAACTTATTTTTCACAGTTGTGTCCAACTTTTTAAACATGTGTAAATGTTCCGCAGAACTTCAAAAGCCTGATCTTTCTTTTCAAGCTCCTTCTGGGTGCTCTCATGTCTCAACTCATAATTTCGCATCTTCTCGTTCATCACTTTGCTTTTCTTCTTCAACATCGCTAAAGAATTCTTCACCTTTGTGAAATCACTGCTTCTCACAGTAGCAATATTGTACTTGGCTTTCCAAGTCTTTATGCTATTTACCTTCCTCCGGATTGTTTGATTGACCACCTTTGGAGCAAAACTTGCCAGTTCTTATGCATGGTGTCTTTTCTGATCAAACAAACGCCTGCGCAATGTAACAATAGTCTCTCTCAAATTATTGAGTGTGCGCTGCTTGGAAACACAGTTATGACAATCATTACGAAGTTTCTTTGGGGATGGGAGCCCAGCTGTTGCAACTGAAACAGTTGGCACCTCAGTAGGTGAGGAAATCTCTTGTGGCTGCAACAAAACAGTATTAGACAATTCTTTTAAAAAAACAGGAAAGGGCTGCGACATTTCTTCTGCTTAAATTCTTTCTGGAAGGCCCTCAGATCATTGCTAAGCTTTATCTCATCTACATACTTATCCTGTTCTGCAGATGTAATCGGAACAAAAGTCTTAACTTTCCACATCAAAACAGTGATTGAGGGAGCTCTTGTCCCCACTAGGAGCTGTGCAATGTATCCCTTTTTAAATGGATACACTGGTCCAAAGCATGCCAAATATGCTTTTAGGTCACCAACACACTTCTGGCTTGGTATGGTCACTATGGATGATGGTAGTTCAGCCATTGCAGCTGAAATAGATGGCACTTCAGTAGGTGCGGAAATCTGCATGTGCTGCAACAAAACAGTATTAGATACATCTTTAAAATGTACAGGAAAGGGCTGCTGAAAAAGCAGTATAAGTGAGTCCCAGTGTGTACTCAAATGGGATTTCTTCAGCTTCAGTTCTCTCTGCAAGGCCCGCAGAGCCGTGCTCAGCTTCATCTCATCCACACTTATCCTGGTCTATAAATGTAGTCGGAATAAGAGTTTTGACTTTCCGTATCAGAGCAATCTTTGAGGGATCTCTTGTTTCCTCCATCAGCCGCGCAATGTATCCTTTCATGAGTGGATACACTGGATCAAAGCACGCCAAATGTGCTTTCAGATCAGCAACACACTTCTTGGTTGCCATGGATGAGGAGTAACAATTTCTGAAAATAAAGTTAATTTACAATAACAATAAAATGGTAAAGTGACTAGCTTGAATTTCAAATTCCACAATTCCAATTAAACTAGCAGCCCTCAAATTTACAAAACATAGATAAGTGGATGCAGAAGTGTGTAAAATACCATTGGTGCACTGAAAACCTTCACTGCAGTAGGTGCAACCATACAAACTTATCTATAGAATGAACATTGAAAAAAAAATGGAGGACATCGTAACCCTGGACCACAATGGTAAGTGGCTAGCTTGAATTTCAAATTCCACAAGTTCAATTAAACGAGTAGCCCTCAAATTTACAAAACATTCAGATCACTGGATGTAGAAGTGTACAAAATATCATTGGTGCACTGTAAACCTTCACTGCAGTAGGTGCAACCATACAAACTTACCTATAGAATGAACATTAAATGATAAGATTAAGAAGTCTGATACTGATGACCTGATGAGTAAAAATTGTATGCCAGTT
Organism: Ariolimax columbianus; assembly: GCA_036924085.1. Classification (NCBI taxonomy): domain Eukaryota; kingdom Metazoa; phylum Mollusca; class Gastropoda; order Stylommatophora; family Arionidae; genus Ariolimax; species Ariolimax columbianus. Next base: position 1,032,422 of record JAVGWX010000008.1, read on the forward strand.
TTTAACTAAATATTATATAGGTTTGAGCAATGTGTTTCAAATGTAATTGCAGAACATGATTGAAGTGATAAAGATCGCTCAAATAACTTAACCATGACCATGTTTCAAATTAGTGAAGTACCTATGTCTAAAACTGATTAATTGTAATCAGGACGGACTGGTCAAGGAGGAAAAACAATGGCGGAAATTATAACCCTGGACCAGCATGATAAAGTGACTGGCTTGCATTTCAAATTCCACAAGTAAAATTAAACGGGCTTCCCCCCAAATTTACAAAACATACAGATAAGTGGATGAAGAAGTTTAAAAATACCATTGGTGTACTCAATACCTTGACCTAGTAGCTAATTTATAGTAATGAAAACTTACCTTTTACAATTGCTTGAAATTCCGATGAAAGCGCAAATTTTCAATCAAATTTTTTCTTTTTATACTTGGGTCAGTTTGTCTCCTGTGCATACAATGGCTTTATATACTCTAAAAAATCACGGGTTTTTCGTTTGGACCAACATTCTTAACACCTGTCTCAGGGTTGGCGGGCTATCGGGAACACTCTCGCGACGCCATAATTCACGGACTATCCCGATTCTAAAAAATCAATATCCGGTCAGCGCTAAAGTACCTAGTAACTTACTTCCATCAATTAAACTCTAACGAGATATCCGAACCTCGAGTGACTGCTGCCGTTGATTATTACTAATAATATTAGACACATACATTTGATAAATGTCCAAGTTTGAACAGGAACCAAAAATAAAGAAGAATTTCATCAATCATTCACATTCATTTAAAGTAAGAATTTAGCTCAAAGTGACACAAGACGAAATACTGTCGCTAAACTAAACAAGACATGCCTACTACATGAACTTTTAAAGGTCTTCACCAAGAAACTGACAAGATGAGACGGAGACCATCCTGTAGACGCAGGATTGATGATCTGAAATGTAAACTGACACTGACTCAGCAGATCCAGGCAGCGACACTGGCTAATCGATATCAGATCTAGTACAGGAACACCCATTTAGCGATGACTAGACTTACCAATCTGGGCAAGTCCTGCTGTTCTGGATGTATGTCCTCACCCCGTTGATCTAAGTTCTAACACAGACGATAGTGAATGCGACCACTGATTATCAAATATCTCCAACGACAAAAAAATCTGATCCCATTCTTGACGAGCCCGTCAAAGTTATTCTCGTCTGCCCGTAACAAGGTGTGCCACTATCCGGAACCAAGCCGTAAAATATAAACACTACTTTACGACATCAGATTCAGGTCCCTAGAGCCAGTTGTTGGTGCGGAAAGGTTACGGGGGAGGGGCGGGGGGCGCAGTCGAGTGTTCATTCTAAAATCGTGTCCTCTGTGAAATAATGTTCCCAAAGATTTCTTATAAACACTCAAGGTGACTCTCACACATTGATTCACCAGTCCGTGGTCTGTGGGGGAGGGAAGGGTCTACAATGCTGTCGGCTGGAGTCTTATACTATGTTCAGTAACTAGTGACAGTAGTAAGGGACTGACAGAAATGAACAGAAACATGGACATATGAGGACATTGCAGATAGTGAACGTGCAATAGAGGGTTATACAATGTTTAGAAGTGATCGGGTAGTTAGAGATACGGTTAAGAGAGGGGGTGTTTTATTGTACTGTAATTTGAATAAATGCCCAGGTCAAGATGGTATTCATCCAAAATTGCTGTTTGAAATTAGAGACCAACTAGGAAGAAAACCATTGACTATATTATGTTCTCAATCACTTGCAAAAGGGATTGTTCCACGGGATTGGAAAGATGCATGAGTGATCCCTTTATTAAAAAAGGGCAAAAAATCAGATCCAGCAAATTATAGACCAGTGAGTTTAACGAGCATAGTCTGTAAATTGTTTTAATAATCAAAGAAAACATTGTAATGCATTTCTCTCATGTAGCATGTCCTTTGTAGAACGTCGCTCCCATCACAGTCTGTCTGAAAGAGACTCGTTCCCTTGCCAAAACACCAGCTTCCGCCACTGTCATACTCAGGCACTCCTGGATATCTTGGGGCCATCGTCTTCTTGGTCTACCCCTTCCTCTTTTGCCTGGCACCATACCTTCCATCACCGTCCTCTCAAGACCGTTGTGTCTCTTGATGTGACCAAAGTATTTGCATTTTCTAGCCAAAATGGAATTGATAAACCAGTTCTCCTCTATGCTCAACTCTTGCCGAATGTCTACATTTGTTCTTTTCTCTGTCCAGGGTATTCTGAGGATCTTTCTGTAACATTTTGACTTGAAGGATTCGATTCTTTGTCTAGAAGTTTTGGTAATCGTCCATGCTTCACAGCCATAAGCTGCCACAGGAAAAACACAGGCTCTCAAGACTTTTACCTTTATCGTTTTGTTGGTGCCCTGCCATAATTTCTTCAGGCTGTTCAGTCTCTGCATTGCCATAGTTAGTCTTCTTCTGATTTCTTTCGAGCAGTCACCATTTTTGTCGATTCTGGAGCCCAGATATTCAAAATGTGTAACCTGATCTATTTCCTCACCACCCACTGTAAATGTATGCTGACATTGTGTTTTATCGGTGGTCATTATCTTTGTTTTGTTTATGTTTATGAACAGATTTTGATCTTTACTATGTCCATTAACGGCTGAAAGTAGCTGCTCTAGCCCTTCCACACTTCTTGATAGTATCACTGTGTCATCTGCGTATCGTAACTCTGGAATCTCGTACCCCCCAATCGTAAATGGGTCGAAACTTTCAATGTTCTCATCTTCTCGTACATTTCTCATTATACATTCCGCATATATGTTGTACAGATAAGGTGAGAGTATACATCCCTGTCGGACTCCCTTTTGTACTGCAAACCAATCTGATGTTTGCCCATATACTCAGACAGCGGCTTGTTGATCTTGGTATAATGTTTCAATGAGATGGACTATATGCAAAGGAAACCCCATTTCCTTCATGATTCTCCACAGATTTTGATGTTTTACCGTGTCGAAGGCCTTAGTGTAATCAATGAAACATGTGTACAGGTCTACATTAAACTCTCTACATTTTTCATAGATATTCCTTAAATTGAATATGTGGTCCCGGGTACCTCTGTCTTTCCTAAAACATGCCTGGACTACGTGAATTTCAGATTCAAACCTTTTCTCTATCCTGCTTAATAGGATTCGCAGGAGTATCTTGCTAGCATGGCTGATCAGTGCGATAGTTCGGTAGTTCGTGCACAGCTTCAGGTTGCCTTTTTTGGGGAGGGGAATATAAATTGATTTCTTCCATGCTTCTGGCCACTCTGCACTGTGCCATATCTGTTTACACAGCTTGTGGTAGACTCGAGCACATGCCTCTCCTCCTGCTTGTATTAGCTCTGCTGGGATATCATCGCATCCTGGGGACTTTCCCTTTTTCAGGCTTTTAATTGCAGAGCGGACTTCTTCCAATGTTGGTTCAGGTTCTTTCTCATCCTTTGGTAGGATTGTAACTGAGTGCTTTGTGCTGTCTCCATACATGGTTCTGCAGTACTCTCTCCATCTATTCAGTAATGCATTTAGACAAATTCAATCTTATTATAAATAGTCAGCATTGGTTTACTAGAGGGAGATCATGCTTAAAAAATGTATTAGAATTCATGGAGGAGGTTACTAAAATGATATATAAAGGGGAGCCAGTGGGTGTTATTTATCTAGATTTTGCAAAGGTCTTTGATAAAGAACCTCATCAAAGATTATTTAGAAAGTTAAAATCACATGGAATAGGTGGTAAAGTTGCCAAATGGATTAAAAATTGGTTAACTGGAAGAAGGCAGAGGGTGGGCATAAATAAGGAGTACTCTTAGTGGTGTGAAGTGAAAAGTGGAGTGCCACATGGCTCGGTTTTGGGACCAATTTTGTTCTTGACATATATAAACGATTTGGACATTGATATGGGATCCATGATTGCAAAATTTGCTGATGTCACAAAACGAAGCAATAGTATCGCATCTAAAGCAGAAGTGGATATATTGAGGTGGGATTTATATAAAATATTCGAGAATGGTCTTTAAGCTGGCAAATGGAGTTTAATGTAGATAAATGTACAGTCATTCACATGGGTAGATCCAATATGGAACATAATTACAGAATGGGAGAGAACAATATTAGAAAGATAGATAAGGAAAAGGACCTAGAGGTTATAATAGATCTTACAGGAAAGGTGAGTGAGCAAGTCCAGGTAGCAGTGAAAATGGCAAATGCAATGTTAGGGATGATAAAAAGAAATATTAAACATAGGAGCAAGGAAGTGATCGTCAAACTGTATAAAGCATTAGTTAGACATAGATTGGAGTACTGTGTACAGGTGTGGAGTCCTTATCATAGAGGGGATATAAACATGCTGGAAAGGATACAAAAAAGAGCGACAAAGCTGATAGTGGAATTTCAGAATTACAGTTATGAGGAAACTCAGAAAAACCGGCCTACAGTGTCTAGAAGAGAGAAGAATTAGAGGTGACAATACAGGTTCATAAGATGATCAGAGGAACGGATAAATTAGACTATAACAAGTTGGGTTTTTTTCAAAATACAACCACGCACAAGAACAAGAGGGCATAGCTACAAATTAACTAAAGAGAGGTCCAGATTAGATATAAGTAAATATTTGTTAGTCAGAGAGTGGTGAATGCTTGGAATGCATTGCCACGGGAGGTGATGGAGGCAGGGAGAGTTAATGCATTTAAGAATAGATTGGATGCGCAAAGCTTTTAGTGCAAGGCAATGTAACTGAAACTGGTTGTAAACAGACTCTGCATGGTCTTCTAAACCAGTATAAAGACGTTCAGTTTAAGTTAAGTAATAACCCAGTTACTATAACTGATCAGAGATGAAATGTCAGCTGGCAGAAAAAGTGAAAGCATATTGGGAGACATCCAGTGATTGCAGTATTCTACAGATGTCCATCGAGTACAACAACAACAACAACAACAACAAAGAAGATAAGGATCTGTTGCGAGCTGTGATGTTCGTCCATCGTAAGCGAAGTGGACCACTTTGTGAGAATTCCCTGTTCGCATGCGTTCGAAGATGGCGCTGTTTCGATAGAAAAGTCAAGTGCAGGGAATTTATTACTATTGGTGGATTTCAATTTTTCCAGAAATTAAATGGGAGATGACGGAAGCACTTGTCGAATGTTAAGTGTGCAACTGACAATTTTTATTTCAGCGTAACTTAACATAACTTAACTTAACGTCTTTATACTGTTTTAGAAGAGTATGTATACAACTAGTTTCTTTTACTTCACTGGGATTCAGAAATAATTATGCGCATTCAATTTAATCTTGATTTCATTTATTGACCCTGCCTCCACTATTTTCTGTGGCAATTAATTTCTGGCATTCACCATTTTCTGAATACAAAAAATATTTCCTAGTATCTAATCTGGACCTTTCTTTAATTAATTTGAAGCTGTGCCCTCGCTTTAATTAATTTGTAGATGTGCCCTCATTTTAATTGATTTGTAGATGTGCCCTCACTTTAATTGATTTGTAGATGTGCCCTCATTTTAATTAATGTGTAACTGTGCCCTCACTTTAATTAATTTGTAACTGTGCCCTCACTTTAATTAATTTGTAGCTGTGCCCTCACTTTAATTAATTTGTAACTGTGCCTTCACTTTAATTAATTTGTAGCTGTGCACTCACTTTAATTAGTTTGAAGATGTGCACTCACTTTAATTAATTTGTAGATGTGCACTCAATTTAATTAATTTGTAGCTGTGCACTCACTTTAATTAATTTGTAGCTGTGCACTCATTTTAATTAATTTTAAGCTGTGCACTCACTTTAATTAATTTGTAGCTGTGCACTCACTTTAATTAATTTGTAGCTGTGCCATCACTTTAATTAGTTTGAAGCTGTGCACTCACTTTAATTAATTTGTAGATGTGCACTCACTTTAATTAATTTATAGCTGTGCCCTCATTTTAATTAATTTGTAACTGTGCCCTCACTTTAATTAATTTGAAGCTGTGCACTCACTTTAATTAATTTGAAGCTGTGTACTCATTTTAATTAATTTCAACATGTGGAGGAACGTGACAGAGTCGCACGCTTGACCTAAGAAGAATATGATTGTAAATGTTTGACCGTTAGTGAACTATTCGGCTCGAGTGACCATCAGATTGTCTGTTGGGATTTTGTAGCTATGAAAGAAGATAAAATGTGTCCACTAACATACGATTACTCTAGAACGGATGTACAGAAGATGATAGAATTAGCGAGCCACGTCATCTGGACAGATATTTTCGCTGGAGTCAATGTTGAAGAGGAGTGAGTTCAAATCTTTTCTCGAGCACCTGAAAAAGGAATGTGTTCCATGTAGAGGGTTGAACTCCAAATGACAAAAATGGACGACTTGATCTGTGTTACATGTAGGAGAGCTAACAATAAAGCACGGATATATATATATATATATATATATATATATATATATATATATATATATATATATATATATATATATATATATATATATATATATATATATAGAGAGAGAGAGAGAGAGAGAGAGAGAGAGAGAAAGTTAGAGGCTGGAAAATCGAATGAAACATAATAACCTTATTTGGACATACATAACAAATCTTATAATGTGAATAGAGCAACAACAGTGGAGACAAAAACTTGAAGACTGACAGCAGAAGCATCTTGTCTTATGATCGACACAAACAGCGAACAAAAGTTGGCCCAATCAAAGATGGAATGGGAAGAATAATACGTGACAATACTAAAGCTGCATATCTACTCAATCAGTGATTTCGTTCAGTCTTCACGAAAGACGACTGCTCCTAGATCCCAGACATATTTTCCAAAGGGACATGAATACAGAGAAACTACAATCGCTCTGCCGAAGAAATGGTTTTTAAATAATTGGACAGGCTGATATTGCATAAATGTCCTGGATAAGAAGGCATTCATCCACAAATAATGTTTGAACATCGAGACCTGTTAGCAAAACCACTGGCTTGATGCTATTCTCAAACTCTTGAAAAGGGATTGTTTCAAGAGATTGGAAAGATAAATGATCTAGGAGTGATTCCCTTGTTAAAGAAGTGCAAGAAATCAGGCCCATCCAATAATAGACCAGTGAATTTGATGACCATACTCTGCAAAATGTTAGTCAATTATCAAAGACTTATTAAGAAGATAGAAACAGAAAGGGACCTATGGATTACAATAGATCAAACAGGTAATGTGAGTGACCAAGTTCAAGGGACAATGAAAAAGGTTAATCTAATGCTGGGTAAGATAAAAGAAACATTAAACATAGGAGCATGGAAATAAAGCATTAGTTAGACCTAGATTGGAGTACTGTGTACAAGTGGGGAGTCCTTAAGTTAGACCTAGATTGGAGTACTGTGTACAAGTGGGGAGTCCTTATCGTAGAGGGGATATAAATATACTGGAAAGGATAACAAGAAGAGCGAATAAGCTGATAGTGGGATTATAATGAGGAAAGATTCAGACAAACCCACCTACAGTGTCTAGAAGAGAGAAGAATTAGAGGTGACAATACAGGTTTATAAGATGATCAGAGGAATGGATAAATTAGACTATAACAAGCTTTTCAAAATACAACCACCTACAAGAACAATAGGGCACATGTTTAAATTGTTTAAAGAAAGGTCCAGATTAGATACCAGGTAACAAATTTGTAGTCAGAGAGTGATGAATGCTTGGAATGTGTGATAGAGCTAGAATTCCTTTCTGATTGTGTGTTAACATTAAAACATTTAATACGGGATGTTACGACTTCAACATAGAAAAACACTAAAGGTTATGTAAGCAAAAAAACAGGATATTCGTTAAATACAAATCTATGGTTTACAACATGGTTAAAACTAAACTACTAATTAATAACTCACTCTTTTTATCTCAGGGAATCTTAGCATGAGCTTAAATGGAATCACTGAAACTATAAACCCAGTTCGGTAGTCTATCCTAATATCTGTAAAAATGTATACAAATCTTGTTCTACACTGTTTAACTAACTATTGTGTAGTCACGTGTGCCCTCTAGCTGTTGGTGAAAAGGTTGATCTCTGGCGGTCGTCGATCCTGCGCAGTGCAATAATAGCTTCTTGCTAAGCTTGTGGGCGTGATACATGAGGATTTTTATGGTGCACCTCACTTTTGACACGGTTTTCGAGATTGCATTCCCAGGAGTTTAAAAGTTAAAAAAAGTACAGTAAAGATCCCATCACGCCATGTGGCTCATAGAAAATATGGTGTTAAACCCATATTATTTTGTAACCCACGGCACTTAGAGGAGTTTACAATACCATTATTACACGAGACTTCGGGATTGAAATCTCAGGTGTTTGTAACACTCTTTTGATACCAGACTTCGTTCTCAGTCTGTCACTCAAAGTGAACACAGCACCCTCGCTGTTAACAAACAAAGCACGACTGTTATCAAGCAGCTGACCTTTAATACCATATCCTGCCATTACCTTCCATAGCTTACTCCTATTTACCCTGTCGAAGGCCTTTTCCTGGTCTATGAAGGCCACGTTCAGTTCTTTACAATCATTACACCTGGATGTTGTTTTTGATCATAATTTTCGTGTTCTCTGTGTTAATGTACAATCCATACACCTGGATGTTGTTTTTGATCATAGTTTTCGTGTTCTCTGTGTTAATGTACAATCCATACACCCGATTTTATTCTTGACTGCAATCATCGATTCTTCATGGCAGTCAGCCAGCAGGACTGAGTCACCCACATTTCTAAGACGATTTATTGAGACGACGCGAGTCTCGAGAGCAAATAAAAGCGTGTCCCGTAATGATATCACGTTCTGCGCTTACAAATCGCTACCTCGAAGTATCTACTTATTCCCTCCTTACCCTTTCCATGAAACGACCACTGCCCATTGTTTGTCAACCTGTGACTCACGTTCTGCGCTGCTACCTCCAAGTTTCCACTTATTCCCTCCTTACCCTTTCCATGAAACGACCACTGCCCATTGTTTGTCAACCTGTGACTCACGTTCTGCGCTGCTACCTCCAAGTTTCCACTTATTCCCTCCTTACCCTTTCCATGAAACGACCACTGCCCATTGTTTGTCAACCTGTGACTCACGTTCTGCGCTGCTACCTCCAAGTTTCCACTTATTCCCTCCTTACCCTTTCCACGAAACGACCACTGCCCATTGTCTGTCAACCTGTGACTCACGTTCTGCGCTGCTACCTCCAAGTTTCCACTTATTCCCTCCTTACCCTTTCCATGAAACGACCACTGCCCATTGTTTGTCAACCTGTGACTCACGTTCTGCGCTGCTACCTCCAAGTTTCCACTTATTCCCTCCTTACCCTTTCCACGAAACGACCACTGCCCATTGTTTGTCAACCTGTGACTCACGTTCTGCGCTGCTACCTCCAAGTTTCCACTTATTCCCTCCTTACCCTTTCCACGAAACGACCACTGCCCATTGTTTGTCAACCTGTGACTCACGTTCTGCGCTGCTACCTCCAAGTTTCCACTTATTCCCTCCTTACCCTTTCCATGAAACGACCACTGCCCATTGTCTGTCTACCTGTGACACTCTCAGTTGCGACCTGGACGGTCCATGCTTGATGGAGGGAAGGTTAGGGGGGTATTCGAGCCTATCAATATGTTTGGATCGAACACGGCCTATAGTCCCTAGTCACAAGTGTTGAATGGATGGCCCAGTTGTGGCCCCTTTTGTAGGTGTCGCTACCATCACTCGGAGATCCGGTGTTCGAACCCAGGCTGCCCACTAATTCACTTTATTTTGGTGGCTGGTTATATTTGTTTTCAGAGCAGATGAAAGCTTATCATAAGTGTCACAGAGAGGCATTCAACCATGGCCGCCTGGGCGTAGCAGGTTTGATTCTCGAGTCATCATCATGTAGCATGTCCTTTGTAGAACGTCGCTCCCATCACAGTCTGTCTGAAAGAGACTCGTTCCCTTGCCAAAACACCAGCTTCCGCCACTGTCATACTCAGGCACTCCTGGATATCTTGGTGCCATCGTCTTCTTGGTCTACCCCTTCCTCTTTTGCCTGGCACCATACCTTCCATCACCGTCCTCTCAAGACCGCTGTGTCTCTTGATGTGACCAAAGTATTTGCATTTTCTAGCCAAAATGGAATTGATAAACCAGTTCTCCTATATGCTCAACTCTTGCCGAATGTCTACATTTGTTCTTTTCTCTGTCCAGAGTATTCTGAGGATCTTTCTGTAACATTTTGACTCGAATGATTCGATTCTTTGTCTAGAAGTTTTGGTAATCGTCCATGCTTCACAGCCATAAGCTGCCACAGGAAAAGCACAGGCTCTCAAAGACTTTTACTTTTATCGTTTTGTTGGTGCCCTGCCAGAATTTCTTCAGACTTTTCAGTCTCTGTATTGCCATAGCTAGTCTTCTTCTGATTTCTTTCGAGCAGTCGCCATTTTTGTCAATTCTGGAGCCCAGATATTCAAAATGTGTAACCTGATCTATTTCCTCACCACGCACTGTAAATTTATGCTGACATTGTGTTTTATCGGTGGTCATTTTCTTTGTTTTGTTTATGAACAGATTTTGATCTTTACTATGTCCATTAACGGCTGAAAGTAGCTGCTCTAGCCCTTCCGCACTTCTTGATAGTATCACTGTGTCATCTGCGTATCGTAACTCTGGAATCTCGTACCCCCCAATCGTAAATGGGTCGAAACTTTCAATGTTCTCATCTTCTCGAACATTTCTCATTATACATTCCACATATATGTTGTACAGATAAGGTGAGAGGATACATCCCTGTCGGACTCCCTTTTGTACTGCAAACCAATCTGATGTTTTCCCAGATACTCGGTTACACCGGCTTGTTGATCTTGGTATGATGTTTCAATGAGATGGACTATATGCAAAGGAAACCCCATTTCCTTCACGATTCTCCGTAGATTTTGATGTTTTACCGTGTCGAAGGCCTTAGTGTAATGATTCTTGAGTGCCTTTTGTCAACCATCTCTTCTGTTATTTGATTTACCAGTAAGACTGCATTCTGAATGATTAGAAGAGTTCTAGCCCTTGTGGTTAGTTTATTAGAAGAGTTCTAGCCCTTGTGGTTAGTTTATTAGAAGAGTTCTAGCCCTTGTGGTTAGTTTATTAGAAGAGTTCTAGCCCTTGTGGTTAGTTTATTAGAAGAGTTCTAGCCCTTGTGGTTGGTGTATTAGAAGAGTTCTGGCCCTTGTGGTTAGTTTATTAGAAGAGTTCTAGCCCTTGTGGTTAGTTTATTAGAAGAGTTCTGGCCCTTGTGGTTAGTTTATTAGAAGAGTTCTGGCCCTTGTGGTTAGTTTATTAGAAGAGTTCTAGCCCTTGTGGTTGGTTTATTAGAAGAGTTCTAGCCCTTGTGGTTAGTTTATTAGAAGAGTTCTAGCCCTTGTGGTTGGTTTATTAGAAGAGTTCTAGCCCTTGTGGTTAGTTTATTAGAAGAGTTCTAGCCCTTGTGGTTGGTTTATTAGAAGAGTTCTAGCCCTTGTGGTTAGTTTATTAGAAGAGTTCTGGCCCTTGTGGTTAGTTTATTAGAAGAGTTCTAGCCCTTGTGGTTAGTTTATTAGAAGAGTTCTGGCCCTTGTGGTTAGTTTATTAGAAGAGTTCTAGCCCTTGTGGTTAGTTTATTAGAAGAGTTCTGGCCCTTGTGGTTAGTTTATTAGAAGAGTTCTAGCCCTTGTGGTTGGTTTTTAGAAGAGTTCTAGCCCTTGTGGTTAGTTTATTAGAAGAGTTCTGGCCCTTGTGGTTGGTTTATTAGAAGAGTTCTAGCCCTTGTGGTTGGTTTATTAGAAGAGTGCTGGCCCGTGTGGTTAGTTTATTAGAAGAGTTCTAGCCCTTGTGGTTAGTTTATTAGAAGAGTTCTAGCCCTTGTGGTTGGTTTATTAGAAGAGTTCTAGCCCTTGTGGTTGGTTTATTAGAAGAGTGCTGGCCCGTGTGGTTAGTTTATTAGAAGAGTTCTAGCCCTTGTGGTTAGTTTATTAGAAGAGTGCTATGCCTTGTGATTACAGTTTATTAGAAGAGTACTGGCCCTTGTGATAGTTTATTAGAAGAGTGCTGGCCCTTGTGATAGTTTATTAGAAGAGTGCTGGCCCTTGTGATAGTTCATTAGAAGAGTGCTGTCCCTTGTGATAGTTTTTTTAGAAGAGTGCTGTCCCTTGTGACAGTTTATTGAAAGAGTACTGGCCCTTGTGATATAATATTAGAAGAGTGCTGCCCCTTGTGATATATTAGAGGAGTATTGTTCCTTGTGATTACAGTTTGTTAGAAGAGTACTGGCCCTTGTTATATAATTTTAGAAGAGTGCTGGCCCTTGTGATATAATATTAGAAGTGCTGGCCCTTGTGATATAATATTAGAAGAGTGCTGGCCCATTGTTATATAATATTAGAAGAGTACTGGCCCTTGTGATATATTAGAAGAGTGCTGGCCCTTATGATAGTTTATTAGAAGAGTGCTGGCCCTTGAGACAGTTTATTAGAAGAGTGCTGGTCCTTGTGACAGTTTATTAGAAGAGTGCTGGTCCTTGTGACAGTTTATTAGAAGAGTGCTGGTCCTTGTGACAGTTTATTAGAAGAGTGCTGGTCCTTGTGACGGTTTGTGGTTACCAGCACCATGCACAACCCTGCTTAATCACCATGCACATGTAGTGTAGTAGCCCCTTTCAGTCATGATTGACTATAGAGATTTTGGCCCTGACGCTAGCAGTCAGTTATGGGTCGCTGAACACTGTAGCTCATGTGCTGCTCAGCATCTTGATCCCTGCCTTTCATATTATTAACATCTGTCTTAGAGTAGTATGTTTGTGTACTTATGTTTTCTTCCTTCCCTGCTATAAGATCCCAACGGATGATCTGATAGTCACTTGAGCCAAACAGTTCCCCGATGGATGACCTGATAGTCACTTGAGTCAAACAGTTCCCCAAACGGATGACCTGATGGTCACTTGAGCCAAACAGTTCCCCGACGGATGATCTGGTCACCTAAGCCAAACAGTTCCCCAACGGATGACCTGATGGTCACTTGAGCCAAACAGTTCCCCAACGGATGATCTGATGGTCACTTGAGCCAAACAGTTCCCCAACGGATGATCTGATGGTCACTTGAGCCAAAAAGTTCCCCAACGGATGACCTGATGGTCACTTGAGCCAAACAGTTCCCCAACGGATGACCTGATGGTCACTTGAGCCAAACAGTTACCCCAACGGATGACCTGATGGTCACTTGAGCCAAACAGTTCCCCAACGGATGATCTGATGGTCACTTGAGCCAAACAGTTACCCGAACGAATTACCTGATGGTCACTTGAGCCAAACAGTTCCCCAACAGATGACCTGATGGTCACTTGAGCCAAACAGTTACCCCAACGAATGACCTGATGGTCACTTGAGCCGAACAGTTCCCCAACTTGTTGACCTGATAGTCACTTGAGCCAAACAGTTCCCCGATGGATGACCTGATAGTCACTTGAGCCAAACAGTTCCCCAAACGGATGACCTGATGGTCACTTGAGTCAAACAGTTCCACGACGGATGATCTGATGGTCACTTGAGCCAAACAGTTCCCCGACGGATGATCTGGTCACCTGAGCCAAACAGTTCCCCAACGGATGACCTGATGGTCACTTGAGCCAAACAGTTCCCCAACGGATGATCTGATGGTCACTTGAGCCAAACAGTTCCCCGATGGATGACCTGATAGTCACTTGAGTCAAACAGTTCCCCAAACGGATGACCTGATGGTCACTTGAGCCAAACAGTTCCCCGACGGATGATCTGGTCACCTGAGCCAAACAGTTCCCCAACGGATGACCTGATGGTCACTTGAGCCAAACAGTTCCCCAATGGATGATCTGATGGTCACTTGAGCCAAACAGTTCCCCAACGGATGATCTGATGGTCACTTGAGCCAAAAAGTTCCCCAACGGATGACCTGATGGTCACTTGAGCCAAACAGTTCCCCAACGGATGACCTGATGGTCACTTGAGCCAAACAGTTACCCCAACGGATGACCTGATGGTCACTTGAGCCAAACAGTTCCCCAACGGATGATCTGATGGTCACTTGAGCCAAACAGTTACCCGAACGAATTACCTGATGGTCACTTGAGCCAAACAGTTCCCCAACAGATAACCTGATGGTCACTTGAGCCAAACAGTTACCCCAACGAATGACCTGATGGTCACTTGAGCCGAACAGTTCCCCAACTTGTTGACCTGATAGTCACTTGAGCCAAACAGTTCCCCGATGGATGACCTGATAGTCACTTGAGCCAAACAGTTCCCCAAACGGATGACCTGATGGTCACTTGAGTCAAACAGTTCCACGACGGATGATCTGATGGTCACTTGAGCCAAACAGTTCCCCGACGGATGATCTGGTCACCTGAGCCAAACAGTTCCCCAACGGATGACCTGATGGTCACTTGAGCCAAACAGTTCCCCAACGGATGATCTGATGGTCACTTGAGCCAAACAGTTCCCCGATGGATGACCTGATAGTCACTTGAGTCAAACAGTTCCCCAAACGGATGACCTGATGGTCACTTGAGCCAAACAGTTCCCCGACGGATGATCTGGTCACCTGAGCCAAACAGTTCCCCAACGGATGACCTGATGGTCACTTGAGCCAAACAGTTCCCCAACGGATGATCTGATGGTCACTTGAGCCAAACAGTTCCCCAACGGATGATCTGATGGTCACTTGAGCCAAAAAGTTCCCCAACGGATGACCTGATGGTCACTTGAGCCAAACAGTTCCCCAACGGATGACCTGATGGTCACTTGAGCCAAACAGTTACCCCAACGGATGACCTGATGGTCACTTGAGCCAAACAGTTCCCCAACGGATGATCTGATGGTCACTTGAGCCAAACAGTTACCCGAACGAATTACCTGATGGTCACTTGAGCCAAACAGTTCCCCAACAGATGACCTGATGGTCACTTGAGCCAAACAGTTACCCCAACGAATGACCTGATGGTCACTTGAGCCGAACAGTTCAACAACTTGTTGACCTGATAGTCACTTGAGCCAAACAGTTCCCCGATGGATGACCTGATAGTCACTTGAGCCAAACAGTTCCCCAAACGGATGACCTGATGGTCACTTGAGTCAAACAGTTCCACGACGGATGATCTGATGGTCACTTGAGCCAAACAGTTCCCCGACGGATGATCTGGTCACCTGAGCCAAACAGTTCCCCAACGGATGACCTGATGGTCACTTGAGCCAAACAGTTCCCCAACGGATGATCTGATGGTCACTTGAGCCAAACAGTTCCCCAACGGATGATCTGATGGTCACTTGAGCCAAAAAGTTCCCCAACGGATGACCTGATGGTCACTTGAGCCAAACAGTTCCCCAACGGATGACCTGATGGTCACTTGAGCCAAACAGTTACCCGAACGAATTAACTGATGGTCACTTGAGCCAAACAGTTCCCCAATGGATGACCTGATGGTCACTTGAGCCAAACAGTTCCCCAACGGATGATCTGATGGTCACTTGAGCCAAACAGTTCCCCAACAGATGACCTGATGGTCACTTGAGCCAAACAGTTACCCCAACGAATGACCTGATGGTCACTTGAGCCGAACAGTTCCCCAACTTGTTGACCTGATAGTCACTTGAGCCAAACAGTTCCCCAACGAATGACCTGATGGTCACTTGAGCCAAACAGTTCCCCCAACGAATGATCTGATGGTCACTTGAGCCAAACAGTTCCCCAACTTGTTGACCTGATAGTCACTTGAGCCAAACAGTTCCCCAACGAATGACCTGATGGTCACTTGAGCCAAACAGTTCCCCCAATGAATGACCTGATGGTCACTTGAGCCAAACAGTTCCCCAACGGATGATCTGGTCACTTGAGCCAAACAGTTCCCCAACAGATGATCTGATGGTCACTTGAGCCAAACAGTTCCCCAACTTGTTGACCTGATAGTCACTTGAGCCAAACAGTTCCCCAACGAATGACCTGATAGTCACTTGAGTCGAACAGTTCCCCAACGAATGACCTGATAGTCACTTGAGCCGAAAAGTTCCCCAACGAATGACCTGATAGTCACTTGAGCCAAACAGTTCCCCAACGGATGACCTGATAGTCACTTGAGCCAAACAGTTCCCCAACGAATGACCTGATAGTCACTTGAGCCAAACAGTTCAACGGTTATGTTTTCAATCATATTTTGCTCTGTAGTAAATACTGGTCTTCGACAACTCAGTCACGTATACAGGCCGAGAGATGATAATACTGGTCTTCGACAACTCAGCCGTAGACAGGCCGAGAGATGATAGCAACCACATTAGAGTCCGGCACTGGCGAAGATTGTGGATACACTGCAAGTTACAACGGAGGCGCTGGTAGTGGTACAGTAGATGGTGGTGGAACAGTTGGTGGTGGTCCAGTTGGTGGTGGAACAGCTGGTGGTGGGCCAGTTGTCGGTGGAACAGCTGGTGGTGGGCCAGTTGTTGGTGGAACAGCTGGTGGTGGTCCAGTTGGTGGTGGAACAGCTGGTGGTGGGCCAGTTGTCGGTGGAACAGCTGGTGGTGGCCCAGTTGTTGGTGGAACAGCTGGTAGTGATACAGTTGGTGGTGGTACATCTGGTGGTGGTCCAGTTGTTGGTGGAACAGCTGGTAGTGATACAGTTGGTGGTGGTACATCTGGTGGTACAGCTGACGGCTGTCAATGTGAGCATGGCTTAATAACAAAAAGTGAGATAATACGTGCGGTGGTTACCATAGAGGTCCGCATGAGACGGAGCTAACAAACTTGATGACGTTGTTCCCAAGATGACACATACACAAAAGCTCTCATGAACAAGAAACTAGAACCCATTGATAATTATGCATGTCAAGGTCGATCATCAACACCTGATTTCTGCAATGGCAGCTAGTATTTTTCTGAAGAAACACACAATAACCAGCACCAACAGACACACAATAACTGGCATCAACAGACACACAATAATCGGTACCAACAATCTCTGGCCAACATCAGAACAAATATTGGTCTTTGATTCCTTCAGTCGAGCATTTGTTCTTTTCATGAGCTTTCCACATACAAATGTTAGCACGCATGACTTTCATCTCATTCACGTGAACAAACTACTTTCATCTCATTCACATGAATCAACTACTTTCATCTCATTCACGTGAACAAACTACTTTCATCTCATTCACATGAACAAACTACTTTTCTCATTCACGTGAACAAACTACTTTCATCTCATTCACATGAACAAACTACTTTTCTCATTCACGTGAACAAACTACTTTTCTCATTCACATGAACAAACTACTTTTCTCATTCACATGAACAAACTACTTTTCTCATTCACATGAACAAACTACTTTTCTCATTCACATGAACAAACTACTTTTCTCATTCAAGTGAACAAACTACTTTTCTCATTCACATGAACAAACTACTTTTCTCATTCATGTGAACAAACTACTTTTCTCATTCACATGAACAAACTACTTTTCTCATTCAAGTGAACAAACTACTTTTCTCATTCACATGAACAAACTACTTTTCTCATTCAAGTGAACAAACTACTTTTCTCTTTGATATGAACATTTGCTTCTTTTTTCTTTCTTTCTGCAACAAATACACAAACTGCAAATACATAAAAGATGATTTGTTATATAACCAGGCAACAAAACTGAACATTGTGAACATGGGAGACTGACTGGGCTGGGAGATCTGTTTGTGAGCATGGGAGACTGACTGGGCTGGGAGATCTGTTTGTGAGCATGGGAGACTGACTGGGCTGGGAGATTTGTTTGTGAGCATGGGAGACTGACTGGGCTGGGAGATTTGTTTGTGAGCATGGGAGACTGACTGGGCTGGGGGATCTGTTTGTGAGCATGGGAGACTGACTGGGTTGGGAGATCTGTTTGTGAGAATGGGAGACCTGTTTGTGAGCATGGGAGACTGACTGGGCTGAGAGATTTGTTTGTGAGCATAGGAGACTGACTGGGTTGGGAGATCTGTTTGTGAGCATGAGAGACTGACTGGGCTGAGAGATTTGTTTGTGAGCATGGGAGACTGACTGGGCTGGGAGATCTGTTTGTGAGCATGAGAGACTGACTGACTGGGCTGAGAGATCTGTTTGTGAGCATGGGAGACTGACTGGGCTGGGAGATCTGTTTGTGAGCATGGGAGACTGACTGGGCTGGGAGATCTGTTTGTGAGCATGGGAGACTGACTGGGCTGGGAGATCTGTTTGTGAGCATGGGAGACTGACTGGGCTGGGAGATTTGTTTGTGAGCATGGGAGACTGACTGGGCTGGGAGATTTGTTTGTGAGCATGGGAGACTGACTGGGCTGGGGGATCTGTTTGTGAGCATGGGAGACTGACTGACTGGGAGATCTGTTTGTGAGCATGGGAGACCTGTTTGTGAGCATGGGAGAGTGACTGGGCTGAGAGATTTGTTTGTGAGCATAGGAGACTGACTGGGCTGGGAGATCTGTTTGTGAGCATGGGAGACTGACTGGGTTGGGAGATCTGTTTGTGAGCATGGGAGACTGACTGGGCTGGGAGATCTGTTTGTGAGCATGGGAGACTGACTGGGCTGGGAGATCTGTTTGTGAGCATGGGAGACTGACTGGGCTGAAAGATCTGTTTGTGAGCATGGGAGACTGACTGACTGGGCTGGGAGATCTGTTTGTGAGCATGGGAGACTGACCGACTGGGAGATCTGTTTGCGAGCATGGGAGACTGACTGGGCTGGGAGATCTGTTTGTGAGCATGGGAGACTGACTGGGCTGGGAGATCAAAGTGATGGAGAATGAACAACGAGGATGGTTAAACTATGAACACTGTTCTAGAAATGACAGAACATTCTAGAAGTCACATGACTAAACTATCAACAATTTTCTAGGAGTGGCAGCACTGAACAATGTTCTAGAAATGACAACATAATGTACATAGAGCTGGAGAGCCAAGAGAACTTCTACAGATGGTGATCACCGTGTTCAGTAACCTCTGAAACCTCGACCTCCACGACTTCTTGTGCCACTGTACTGTCCCCCTCGTGCTGGGCTACCCTGTGGCCAATACTGATTTCCTCGTCCACGAGAAGGTCCGCCTCTTCTCAATCCCTGAGCCCTCCTCGGAGATTGCTGCTGTGGTATGGCTGGAGTTGTGACAGTCCCTCCGACCACAGTGCCAATGGGAGATGCACCAGTTGCAGCTGCTGAGGATAGAGATGACTGTGAAGCATCCCAAACAATCTTCTTGATTGGAGGTTTACCTGGATGATAGAACATAATGACCAGCCATTAATCCCTGGCCAGTAGAGGTTTACCTGGATGATAGAACATAACGACCAGTCACTAATCTCTGGCCAGTAGAGGTTTACCAGGATGATAGAACATAATGACCAGTCAATCTCTGGCCAGTATAGAGGTTTACCTGGATGATAGAACACAACGACCAGTCAATCTCCGGCCAGTAGAGGTTTACCTGGATGATAGAACATAACGATCAGTCATTTACCTCTGGCCAGTCTAGAGGTTTACCTGGATGACAGAATATAACGACCAGCCATTAATCCCTGACCAGTCTGAAGTAAAGCCACAAACATCAAATACGGCCTGCACAAACTGTCAGGTGTTACTGCCATTGGATGTCCACCATTTCTGCCTTCAAATTTGTGTAACCTGACCAGCAATAAATTTCCTCTTGGTGTCGATCAAACACTGAACACAAATCACAACAAATGACTTAAGTCATTCCTCGTCTACCATGGGCTCTAGAGGTCATCTATTGATGTTTTCTGAGACTCCCAGTTGCTACAAGATGGGACAGCTGACTCCACACACATCCCTCCTTAGTCATCTTTTATTGAAACACTGACAGGTTACAGTGTTACTATTCTCTGATTCATTTTTGGGACAAAGTCACATTTCTGACTCTAGCTCTACTTGACCTGCCCGAGTCACATGTCTGACTGACTCTACTTGACCTGCCTGAGTCACATGTCTGACTGACTCTACTTGACCTGCCTGAGTCACATGTCTGACTGACTCTACTTGACCTGCCTGAGTCACATGTCTGACTGACTCTACTTGACCTGCCTGAGTCACATGTCTGACTGACTCTACTTGACCTGCCTGAGTCACATGTCTGACTGACTCTACTTGACCTGCCTGAGTCACATGTCTGACTGACTCTACTTGACCTGCCTGAGTCACATGTCTGACTGACTCTACTTGACCTGCCTGAGTCACATGTCTGACTGACTCTACTTGACCTGCCTGAGTCACATGTCTGACTGACTCTACTTGACCTGCCTGAGTCACATGTCTGACTGACTCTACTTGACCTGCCTGAGTCACATGTCTGACTGACTCTACTTGACCTGCCTGAGTCACATGTCTGACTGACTATACTGAAGCACACACTGTACTGAATCCTCATCCTTACTTGATCAAAACACATGTAGCTACTTGAATACAGCAGCCTCTCCCACAGGGAATCAACCTACCTGCCCCATCAAATCTGTCCTGACTTGTGTCTGCGTCATCTCTGCTGGGCCCAGCCCGGCCCTCACCGTCCCCTGACCGATGCTGATCTAGACAGGCAAATGTAACCATGACTACCAGAAACTTGAAACATTATCAGTCAATACCACACATCAATCTAGGCTTCACACAATCAAGGCTTCACACAATCAAGGCAGCAGCAGGGACAACAGGGGAGCTCCCTTCACACAATCAAGGCAGCAGCAGGGACAACAGGGGAGCTCCCTTCACACAATCAAGGCAGCAGCAGGGACAACAGAAAGCTCACCATACCACAATCATGTCATGCCCCCCTCTCCCCTAAGCAGTGACAATAAGGAAATAAAACACCTTCCCCTTGAGGGCACCATAAAGACCAGCTTCCCCTTGAGGGCACCATAAAGACCAGCTTCCCCTTGAGAGCACCAGAAAGACCAGCTTCCCCTTGAGAGCACCAGAAAGAACAGCATATCATCCATTCCTGTGGAGACATCCCTGATATAGTGGGGAATGCCTGGACCACAAGAACAAGTCACACACGGATACTCTGGACCACAAGAAAAGTCAAATTTGAATACCCTGGACCAGAAATGAATATCCTGGACCACAAATGAATACGCTGAATCATAAATGAATACCCTGGACCCCAACTGACTACCCTGGACCACAAATGAATACCCTGGACCACACATGAATTCCCTGGACCACACATGAATGCCCTGGACCACACATGAATACCCTGGACCACACATGAATGCCCTGGACCACAAATGAATACTCTGGACCATAAACAAATGTCCTGGACCACAACTGAATACCCTGGACCACACATGTTAGTGACACAGGATCAAGTACTGGTTGTCAGACAACCCATGCTCGAAAGGAAATTAGATGAGGTCATGGACAGTGGTCCTATTCCGAGGGAAGCGAAAGGGATGTAAGAAACACACGATGGGTAGAGCAGGTTCACGTCTAAAGGTTGTTGAGTACATGGGGCCATGGTGGGCAGCGCATGGGCTGTACACACTGGTACTGGCTGTACCATATTGGCACTAGCGGTTCACACTGGTACTGGCTGTATATATTGGCACTAGCTGTACACACTGGCACTGACTGTACACAGTGGCACTGGCTGTACACACTGACAGTTATACATACTGATATCTGTGCTGGCTGTACATACTGGCACTGGCTGTAAATACTGGTACTGGCTGTACATATTGGCACTAGCGGTTCACACTGGTACTGGCTGTACATATTGGCACTGGCTGTTCACACTGGCACTGACTGTACACAGTGGCACTGGCTGTACATACTGGCACTGGCTGACATCTGTGCTGGCTGTACATACTGGCTGACATCTGTGCTGGCTGTACATACTGGCTGACATCTGTGCTGGCTGTACATACTGGCACTGGCTGTACATACTAGCACTGGCTGACATCTGTGCTGGCTGTACATACTGGCACTGACTGTACATACTGGCACTGACTGTACATACTGGCACTGGCTGATATCCGTGCTGGCTGTACATACTGGCACTGGCTGTACATACCAGCACTAGTTAACATATTATAAAGCTGGCTGACCCTATTTGAGACCAGCCTCTCCTCCTGTTTGATCCCAAATCCTGAGGATTGCTGATACATAGCACTGGAACTTGCTTGTTTAGAATGGTCCCTTATCTGTACCTAAGTTTCGGTCCCCATGAAGCCAGCATGTTTGCCCTTTCCCTGCCATGAACCGCAGCCACAACAAAAAAGGCTCCAAAGATTTGAGGCCATTGTGTCTGCCTACCCACACCACCTGGACCTTTCTAGGCATTGAAGCCTTCTGTCCATCAGCTGAGAATGTAACTTTGACATGCAAGTCCAGGTGGGGCCATGACATAACAGGGGACAGTTTCAAGTAAGGGATGAGAGAAGCCAACAAGCAGACTGACCTGCCCTTTCGTTGTGATCATCTGCAGCCTCGTCATGCTCACCATCACCCTCCAAAAGTGCATCCTCTTGTTCTTGTTCCTCGCTGTCCCCTCCCAACCTGGAGACACAGTCAACAACAATAAAACTACTGTCAGCTATGGTTGTCAGGACTGCCCCCTCACCACCAGCTAGTTGCCCCCTCACCACCAGCTATAGTTGCCCCCTCACCACCAGCTATAGTTGCCTCCTCACCACCAGCTAGTTGCCCCCTCACCAGTGTGACATGTTACCCTACAGCTGAGCTGTGCACCCAGACCATTATCAGACAGGAATATAAATGGTCGGGAAGGGAGGGGGGAAGAGGATGAGGGATGAGAGAGAGAAATAGTGAGAGAGATGGGAGACACACACATAAATGGTGTCCTCTCTCTCTCCCCCCAAATGCTAGACTCTCTCTCCCCCAAATGCTAGACTCCCCCCCCCCCAAATGCTAGACTCTCTCTCCCCCCCAAATGCTAGACTCTCTCTCTCCCCCAAATGCTAGACTCACTCTCTCCCCCAAATGCTAGACTCACTCTCTCCCCCAAATGCTAGACTCACTCTCTCCCCCAAATGCTAGACTCTCTCTCTCCCCCAAATGCTAGACTCACTCTCTCCCCCAAATGCTAGACTCACTCTCTTCCCCAAATGCTAGACTCTCTCTCTCCCCCAAATGCTAGACTCTCTCTCTCCCCCAAATGCTAGACTCTCTCTCTCCCCCAAATGCTAGACTCACTCTCTCCCCCAAATGCTAGACTCTCTCTCTCCCCCAAATGCTAGACTCACTCTCTCCCCCAAATGCTAGACTCTCTCTTTCCCCCAAATGCTAGACTCTCTCTCTCCCCCAAATGCTAGACTCTCTCTCCCAAATGCTAGACTCTCTCTCCCCCCCCAAATGCTAGACTCCCCCCCAAATGCTAGACTCTCTCCCCCCCCCCCAAATGCTAGACTCTCTCTCCCCCCCAAATGCTAGACTCTCTCTCCCCCCCAAATGCTAGACTCACTCTCCCCCCCAAATGCTAGACTCTCTCTCTCCCCCCAAATGCTAGACTCTCTCTCCCCCCCAAATGCTAGACTCTCTCTCCCCCCCAAATGCTAGACTCTCTCTCTCCCCCAAATGCTAGACTCACTCCCCCCCCCAAATGCTAGACTCTCTCTCTCCCCCAAATGCTAGACTCTCTCTCCCCCCCCAAATGCTAGGACTCTCTCTCCCCCCCAAATGCTAGACTCTCTCTCTCCCCCAAATGCTAGACTCACTCTCCCCCCCAAATGCTAGACTCTCTCTCTCCCCCAAATGCTAGACTCTCCCCCCCCCAAATGCTAGACTCTCTCTCCCCCCAAATGCTAGACTCTCTCTCTCCCCCAAATGCTAGACTCACTCTCTCCCCCAAATGCTAGACTCTCTCTCTCTCCCCCAAATGCTAGACTCACTCTCTCCCCCCCCCCCAAATGCTAGACTCTCTCTCCCAAATGCTAGACTCTCTCTCCCCCCCCCAAATGCTAGACTCCCCCCCCAAATGCTAGACCTCTCTCTCCCCCCCCAAATGCTAGACTCTCTCTTTCCCCAAATGCTAGACTCACTCTCTCCCCCAAATGCTAGACTCACTCTCTCCCCCAAATGCTAGACTCACTCTCTCCCCCAAATGCTAGACTCACTCTCTCCCCCAAATGCTAGACTCTCTCTCTCCCCCAAATGCTAGACTCACTCTCTCCCCCAAATGCTAGACTCTCTCTCTCCCCCAAATGCTAGACTCACTCTCTCCCCCAAATGCTAGACTCTCTCTCTCCCCCAAATGCTAGACTCTCTCTCTCTCCCCAAATGCTAGACTCTCTCTCTCCCCCAAATGCTAGACTCTCTCTCTCTCCCCCAAATGCTAGACTCTCTCTCTCCCCCAAATGCTAGACTCTCTCTCTCCCCCAAATGCTAGACTCTCTCTCTCTCCCCCAAATGCTAGACTCACTCTCTCCCCCAAATGCTAGACTCTCTCTCTCTCCCCAAAATGCTAGACTCACTCTCTCCCCCAAATGCTAGACTCACTCTCTCCCCCAAATGCTAGACTCTCTCTCTCTCCCCCCAATGCTAGACTCACTCTCTCCCCCCCAAATGCTAGACTCTCTCTCCAAATGCTAGACTCTCTCTCCCCCCCCCAAATGCTAGACTCCCCCCCCCAAATGCTAGACTCTCTCTCCCCCCCCAAATGCTAGACTCTCTCTTTCCCCCAAATGCTAGACTCACTCTCTCCCCAAATGCTAGACTCACTCTCTCCCCCAAATGCTAGACTCACTCTCTCCCCAAATGCTAGACTCTCTCTCTCCCCCAAATGCTAGACTCACTCTCTCCCCCAAATGCTAGACTCACTCTCTCCCCCAAATGCTAGACTCACTCTCTCCCCCAAATGCAAGACTCTCTCTCTCCCCCAAATGCTAGACTCTCTCTCTTCCCCAAATGCTAGACTCTCTCTCTCCCCCAAATGCTAGACTCTCTCTCTCCAAATGCTAGACTCTCTCTCCCCCCCCCAAATGCTAGACTCCCCCCCCAAATGCTAGACTCTCTCCCCCCCCCAAATGCTAGACTCTCTCTCTTCCCCAAATGCTAGACTCTCTCTCTCCCCCAAATGCTAGACTCTCTCTCCCCCCCAAATGCTAGACTCTCTCTCTCCCCCAAATGCTAGACTCTCTCTCTCCCCCAAATGCTAGACTCTCTCTCCCAAATGCTAGACTCTCTCTCCCCCCCCCCAAATGCTAGACTCCCCCCCCAAATGCTAGACTCTCTCCCCCCCCCCCCAATGCTAGACTCTCTCTCTTCCCCAAATGCTAGACTCTCTCTCTCCCCCAAATGCTAGACTCTCTCTCCCCCCCAAATGCTAGACTCTCTCTCTCCCCCAAATGCTAGACTCACTCTTTCCCCCAAATGCCAGACTCACTCTCTCCCCCAAATGCTAGACTCTCTCTCTCCCCCCAAATGCTAGACTCACTCTCTTCCCAAATGCTAGACTCACTCTCCCCCCCAAATGCTAGACTCTCTCTCTCCCCCAAATGCTAGACTCACTCTCTCCCCAAATGCTAGACTCTCTCTCTCTCCCCCAAATGCTAGACTCACTCTCTTCCCCAAATGCTAGACTCACTCTCTCCCCCAAATGCTAGACTCTCTCTCTCTCCCCCAAATGCTAGACTCACTCTCTCCCCCAAATGCTAGACTCACTCTCTCCCCCAAATGCTAGACTCACTCTCTCCCCCAAATGCTAGACTCTCTCTCCCAAATGCTAGACTCTCTCCCCCCCCCAAATGCTAGACTCCCCCCCCAAATGCTAGACTCTCTCTCCCACCCCCCCCCCAAATGCTAGACTCTCTCTTTCCCCCAAATGCTAGACTCTTTCTCTCCCCCAAATGCTAGACTCACTCTCTCCCCCAAATGCTAGACTCTCTCTCTCCCCCAAATGCTAGACTCACTCTCTCCCCCAAATGCTAGACTCACTCTCTCCCCCAAATGCTAGACTCTCTCTCTCCCCCAAATGCTAGACTCACTCTCTCCCCCAAATGCTAGACTCTCTCTCTCTCCCAAATGCTAGACTCTCTCTCTCTCCCAAATGCTACTCTCTCTCACAAAGAAAACTGACATCTTATTGGAATCAAATGCTGACTAGTGGTTAAGTGACATGGCTCACATTCCGAAAGTGCAAGGTTCGATCCCCATCACAGCACCTGCCGTTACCCCAGGAAAGCAAACCCTTAGAAAATGCAGGAGGAAGCAGACCCTTACATAAATGCATGCTGAAGTCAGATGCACTGGTCCGACAGGCGCAAAATAATAACCACAGTGCAACGGACACAGCCTTGGGGAATAGTGAAATAAGGCGAACGCACAACAACAAAAAATGCCGACCTGAGAGGATCCTGGGCATGCTCTGTGTCTTCATCACCCGCAGACCCCTCCAAGGAAGGCTGAAATGTGTCCTCAGCCATGTTCTCCCCTGCTTCATGGCTACGGCTGTCTGAAAGGTCAAGTTCAACAGAAAATGAAATCCACATCCATCACACACAACAGTAAACATGAACACAGAATCCACATCCATCACACACAACAGTAAACATGAACACAGAATCCACATCCATCACACACAACAGTAAACATGAACACAGAATCCACATCCATCACACACAACAGTAAACATGAACACAGAATCCACATCCATCACACACAACAGTAAACATGAACACAGAATCCACATCCATCACACACGCTGGTGGAGTCACTGTCAGTAGGAGGACTTTAGTATATTGATGGGGACAAGTGAGGAGTAGGAGGGACTTTAGTGCATTGATGGGGACAAGTGAGGATAGGAGGGACTTTAGTGCATTGATGGGGACAAGTGAGGAGGAGGGACTTTAGTGCATTGATGGGGACAAGTGAGGAGGAGGGACTTTAGTGCATTGATGGGGACAAGTGAGGAGGAGGGACTTTAGTGCATTGATGGGGACAAGTGGGGAGTGGGAGGGACTTTAGTGCATTGATGGGGACAAGTGAGGAGGAGGGACTTTAGTGCATTGATGGGGACAAGTGAGGAGGAGGGACTTTAGTGCATTGATGGGGACAAGTGAGGAGTGGGAGGGACTTTAGTGCATTGATGGGGACAAGTGAGGAGGAGGGACTTTAGTGCATTGATGGGGACAAGTGAGGAGGAGGGACTTAAGTGCATTAATGGGGACAAGTGAGGAGGAGGGACTTTAGTGCATTGATGAGGACAAGTGAGGAGGAGGGACTTTAGTGCATTGATGGGGACAAGTGAGGAGTGGGAGGGACTTTAGTGAGTTGATGGGGACAAGTGAGGAGTAGGAGGGACTTTAGTGCATTGATGGGGACAAGTGAGGAGTGGGAGGGACTTTAGTGCATTGATGGGGACAAGTGAGGAGTGGGAGGGACTTTAGTGCATTGATGGGGACAAGTGAGGAGTGGGAGGGACTTTAGTGAGTTGATGGGGACAAGTGAGGAGTAGGAGGGACTTTAGTGCATTGATGGGGACAAGTGAGGAGGAGGGACTTTAGTGCATTGATGGGGACAAGTGAGGAGTGGGAGGGACTTTAGTGGATTGATGGGGACAAGTGAGGAGGAGGGACTTTAGTGCATTGATGGGGACAAGTGAGGAGTGAGAGGGACTTTAGTGAATTGATGGGGACAAGTGAGGAGGAGGGGGACTTTAGTGCATTGATGAGGACAAGTGAGGAGGAGGGGGGACTTTAGTGCATTGATGGGGACAAGTGAGGAGGAGGGACTTTAGTGAATTGATGGGGACAAGTGAGGAGGAGGGGGGACTTTAGTGCATTGATGGGGACAAGTGAGGAGGAGGGACTTTAGTGCATTGATGGGGACAAGTGAGGAGGGGGGACTTTAGTGCATTGATGAGGACAAGGTGAGGAGGAGGGACTTTAGTGCATTGATGGGGACAAGTGAGGAGGAGGGACTTTAGTGAATTGATGGGGACAAGTGAGGAGGAGGGGGGACTTTAGTGCATTGATGGGGACAAGTGAGGAGGAGGGGGGACTTTAGTGCATTGATGAGGACAAGTGAGGAGAGGGACTTTAGTGCATTGATGGGGACAAGTGAGGAGGAGGGACTTTAGTGCATTGATGGGGACAAGTGAGGAGTGGGAGGGACTTTAGTGCATTGATGGGGACAAGTGAGGAGGAGGGACTTTAGTGCATTGATGGGGACAAGTGAGGAGTGGGAGGGACTTTAGTGCATTGATGGGGACAAGTGAGGAGTGAGAGGGACTTTAGTGAATTGATGGGGACAAGTGAGGAGGAGGGGGGACTTTAGTGCATTGATGAGGACAAGTGAGGAGGAGGGACTTTAGTGCATTGATGGGGACAAGTGAGGAGGAGGGACTTTAGTGAATTGATGGGGACAAGTGAGGAGGAGGGGGGACTTTAGTGCATTGATGGGGACAAGTGAGGAGGAGGGGGGACTTTAGTGCATTGATGAGGACAAGTGAGGAGGAGGGGGGACTTTAGTGCATTGATGGGGACAAGTGAGGAGGAGGGACTTTAGTGAGTTGATGAGACAAGTGAGGAGTGGGGGAGGGACTTTAGTGCATTGATGGGGACAAGTGAGGAGGAGGGACTTTAGTGCATTGATGGGGACAAGTGAGGAGGAGGGACTTTAGTGAGTTGATGAGGACAAGTGAGGAGTGGGGGAGGGACTTTAGTGCATTGATGGGGACAAGTGAGGAGTGGGAGAGACTTTAGTGCATTGATGGGACAAGTGAGGGGAGGGACTTAGTGCATTGATGGGGACAAGTGAGGAGGAGGGACTTTAGTGCATTGATGGGGACAAGTGAGGAGTTGGGAGAGACTTTAGTGAGTTGATGGGGACAAGTGAGGAGGAGGGACTTTAGTGCATTGATGGAGACAAGTGAGGGGGAGGGACTTTAGTGCATTGATGGGGACAAGTGAGGAAGGAGGGACTTTAG
>JAVGWX010000008.1:1061475-1081475 GCA_036924085.1 Ariolimax columbianus
CAAGCATGAGAACGCGGGAATCGATTTTTCCGTCAAAATGAAAGACACGAAATGGCAGAAATGGGAGAGACGATATACACCAGACAGTCCAGACTAGGGGCAGTAGTCAGATAGTTCAGAGTTCAGAAGACTAGTTCAGCAGAAAACAGTAGTTGAGAGACACATCGAGCAGAGTCGAGTGGAGAAATAAACAACAACTTGACAAACAGAGGCAAGACTCCCTGGTAAATATCCGTCATTCATTTTTCTTCTAATGGTAATGTTAGTTTAGAGATGGTAGAAAACCTGGTTATCCAAGCCAACAAGTCCTGGGAACGTAACATCATAATTAGACTAGTTAGATCGTTCTAGCGTAGAGCAGAACTATAGGCGCTGATACCGGCAGTGCACCAACAGTTTTGCTGGAAGATAAATCTGAATTTTGTTGGTGGTCGATTCAATAAAGTTATTGTGTGTCTCCGTCATGGGTTGTTCCCCGTGCGCCCCCCCCCCCCCCTCCCCCCCAAAAAAACAACCAAACAAACAAACAAACAACAACCAGTTGTCTGGTCATTACGTCATTTATGAGTCAATTCTCCACATTCAGGTCGTGCCGGATAGATTTGTTTCTTTCTTTCTTTGTCCACGTGATTTTCAGGACTCTTCTGTAGCACTGTGTTTCAAAAGCACCGATCTTCACTCTTATTGTTTGTGTAATCGTCCATGTTTCACATCCATATGTTGCCACAGGAAAAATGCACGTTCTTATAATCTTTAGTTTTAGTTCTTTGTTTGAATTATGCCATAGGTTCATACTTTTTAACTTCTGCATTGCCATAGCCAGCCGCCTTCTTACTTCCCTTGAACAGTCTCCATTGTTGTTCAGTATTGATCCCAGATATTCAAAATGTGCAGCATTTTCAATCTCTTCGCCAGTTATTTCGATTTTAGGTTGGAGTTTTGTCTTATCAGTTCTCATTATCTTTGTTTTCTTTGTATTCAGGTAGAGATTCTGGGCTTTGCTGTGCTTCTGGACTGGTGTGATTATGTGTTCTAGACCATTGGCGCTGTTTGAGAGCAAAACTGTGCCATCGGCATATCATATTTCTGGTATCTCCTTTCCTCCCATTGTGAAAGGATCGAAGTCTGAAGAAATTGGATCAGCTTTTACATTCCTGATGATGTTTTCCGCAGACATGTTAAACAAGTATGATGAAAGAATACAGCTGTGTCTGACCCCCATGTGTATCTCAAACCAATCTGAGGTTTCACCGTGTATTCTGACTCCTGATTTCTGCCACCTTGTAGAGGGTTTCTATAAGTTGAACCTGATGTGTTAGGAAGCCCATATCTATCATAACGCTCCACACTTGCGGATGTTTTAGGCAGTCACGTCCTTGGTGAATTCTTTGTTTTTCTTTTTGATGTTTCTCGAATTGAAGATATGGTCTCTCGTGCCTCTTCCTAGCCTGAACCTTGGTTGCGTTTCGTTTATTTAATAGTCCAGCTTTCTGTCTATTCTTATCGAAGAGGGATGGCTAACCCGGTACCCCAAAATGCCTGCTGAAGTCCGATGTGCCGGACCAAATAGGTGCAAATATTGCAGTAAATCTGAAAACTACGACACAGATCAATTCGTTCTCTGGACTACATCCTGCTACTCGCGCAAAACCCTTTCCCTTAGTAGCGGGAGATTGAGAACGTTCAGGACTTGGTAGAGGGAGATTGAGAACGCTCAGGACTTGGTAGAGAGGGAGATTGAGAACGTTCAGGACTTGGTAGAGGGAGATTGAGAACATTCAGGACTTGGTTAGCGGGAGATTGAGAACGTTCAGGACTTGGTAGCGGGAGATTGAGAACGTTCAGGACTTGGTAGCGGGAGATTGAGAACGAACGACGAAGAAGAAGAATCATACATTTCGTGGCTAATGTCGGGTATTCATGTCATGTACACATGACAGACAGATGGTACAGCCACCATGAGACACTCGATGAAAACAGGTACACAATACATCAGAAGTTCATCAGAGAAGTTGACTGGTCCTTACGGTAGTTATCGCCTTCTTCTCGCTTTCTGTCCTCGCTGGTGTCTTTCAGGGTTAGGAAGAGGTTTCTTGACAGGGTCCTAGTATGTGTCTTGGTGATGGTCTTTCAGGGTTAGGAAGAGGTTCTGACGGTCCTAGTATGTGCTGGTGGCTTTCAGGGTTAGGAAGAGGTTTCTTGACCGGGTCCTAGTATGTGCTGGTGTCTTTCAGGGTTAGGAAGAGGATTCTTGACCGAGTCCCAGTATGTGCTGGTGTCTTTCAGGGTTAGGAAGAGGTTTCTTGACCGGGTCTTAGTATGTGCTGGTGTCTTTCAGGGTTAGGAAGAGGTTTCTTGACCGGGTCCTAGTATGTGCTGGTGTCTTTCAGGGTTAGGAGAGGTTTCTTGACCGGGTCCTAGTATGTGCTGGTGTCTTTCAGGGTTAGGAAGAGGTTCTTGACCGGGTCCTAGTATGTGGCTTGGTTGACGGTTCCTAGGGTAAGAGTGCTGGTGTCTGTCAGTCTAGGAAGAGGTTTTAGGGTAAGATGAGTTTCGTTGACCGGGTCCTAGTATGTGCTGGTGTCTTTCAGGGTTAGGAAGAGGTTTCTTGACCGGGTCCTAGTATGTGCTGGTGTCTTTCAGGGTTAGGAAGAGGTTTCTTGACCGGGTCCTAGTATTGTGTCTGGTGTCTTTCAGGGTTAGGAAGAGGTTTCTTGACCGGGTCCTAGTATGTGCTGGTGTCTTAGGGTTTCAGGTGCAGGGTTTCTGACAGAGGTTTCTTGACCTGGTCCTGAGTCTTGTCTGAGGTTAGAGAGGTTCTTGACCGAGGTCCTTTAGCGTGAGTGTCTTTAGGGTCTAGATGTGTCAGGTTTCCTTGAACCGGGTCCTAGACTGAGGTGTCTTGACGGGTCTAGTCTGAGGAGTCTTGACAGGGTCTAGTATGTGCTCCGTGTCCTATAGGGTTAGGAAGGTGTCTTTCAGGTTAGAAGTCTTGACCGGTCAGTATGTGCTGGTGTCTTTACAGGGTTAGGAAGTAGAGTGGTTTCTTGACCGGGTCCTAGTATGTGCTGGTGTCTTTCAGGGTTAGGAAGAGGTTTCTTGACCGGGTCTAGTATGAGTGGTCTTGTCAGGGTCAGTAAGAGGTTCTTGACCGGGTCTAGAATGGCTGTGGTGTCTTTCAGGGTTAGGAAGAGGTTTCTTGACCGGGTCCTAGTATGTGCTGGTGTCTTTCAGGGTTAGGAAGAGGTTTCTTGACCGGGTCCTAGTATGTGCTGGTGTCTTTCAGGGTTAGGAAGAGGTTTCTTGACCGGGTCCTAGTATGTGCTGGTGTCTTTCAGGGTTAGGAAGAGGTTTCTTGACCGGGTCCTAGTATGTGCTGGTGTCTTTCAGGGTTAGGAAGAGGTTTCTTGACCGGGTCCTAGTATGTGCTGGTGTCTTTCAGGGTTAGGAAGAGGTTTCTTGACCGGGTCCTAGTATGTGCTGGTGTCTTTCAGGGTTAGGAAGAGGTTTCTTGACCGGGTCCTAGTATGTGCTGGTGTCTTTCAGGGTTAGGAAGAGGTTTCTTGACCGGGTCCTAGTATGTGCTGGTGTCTTTCAGGGTTAGGAAGAGGTTTCTTGACCGGGTCCTAGTATTGTGCTGGTGTCTTTCAGGGTTAGGAAGAGGTTTCTTGACCGGGTCCTAGTATGTGCTGGTGTCTTTCAGGGTTATTAAGAGGTTTCTTGACCGGGTCCTAGTATGTGCTGGTGTCTTTCAGGGTTATTAAGAGGTTTCTTGACCGGGTCCTAGTATGTGCTGGTGTCTTTCAGGGTTATTAAGAGGTTTCTTGACCGGGTCCTAGTATGTGCTGGTGTCTTTCAGGGTTATTAAGAGGTTTCTTGACAGGGTCCTAGTATGTGCTGGTGTCTTTCAGGGTTATTAAGAGGTTTCTTGACCGGGTCCTAGTATGTGCTGGTGTCTTTCAGGGTTATTAAGAGGTTTCTTGACCGGGTCCTAGTATGTGCTGGTGTCTTTCAGGGTTATTAAGAGGTTTCTTGACCGGGTCCTAGTATGTGCTGGTGTCTTTCAGGGTTATTAAGAGGTTTCTTGACCGGGTCCTAGTATGTGCTGGTGTCTTTCAGGGTTATTAAGAGGTTTCTTGACCGGGTCCTAGTATGTGCTGGTGTCTTTCATGGTTATTAAGAGGTTTCTTGACCGGGTCCTAGTATGTGCTGGTGTCTTTCAGGGTTAGGAAGAGGTTTCTTGACCGGGTCCTAGTATGTGCTGGTGTCTTTCAGGGTTAGGAAGAGGTTTCTTGACCGGGTCCTAGTATGTGCTGGTGTCTTTCAGGGTTATTAAGAGGTTTCTTGACCGGGTCCTAGTATGTGCTGGTGTCTTTCAGGGTTAGGAAGAGGTTTCTTGACCGGGTCCTAGTATGTGCTGGTGTCTTTCAGGGTTAGGAAGAGGATTCTTTACCGGGTCCTAGTATGTGCTGGTGTCTTTCAGGGTTATTAAGAGGTTTCTTGGCCGGGTCCTAGTATGTGCTGGTGTCTTTCAGGGGTTAGGAAGAGGTTTCTTGACCGGGTCCTAGTATGTGCTGGTGTCTTTCAGGGTTAGGAAGAGGTTTCTTGACCGGGTCCTAGTATGTGCTGGTGTCTTTCAGGGTTAGGAAGAGGTTTCTTGACCGGGTCCTAGTATGTGCTGGTGTCTTTCAGGGTTAGGAAGAGGTTTCTTGACCGGGTCCTAGTATGTGCTGGTGTCTTTCAGGGTTATTAAGAGGTTTCTTGACCGGGTCCTAGTATGTGCTGGTGGCTTTCAGGGTTATTAAGAGGTTTCTTGACCGGGTCCTAGTATGTGCTGGTGTTTTTCAGGGTTATTAAGAGGTTTCTTGACCGGGTCCTAGTATGTGCTGGTGTCTTTCAGGGTTATTAAGAGGTTTCTTGACCGGGTCCTAGTATGTGCTGGTGTCTTTCAGGGTTATTAAGAGGTTTCTTGACCGGGTCCTAGTATGTGCTGGTGTCTTTCAGGGTTATTAAGAGGTTTCTTGACCGGGTCCTAGTATGTGCTGGTGTCTTTCAGGGTTATTAAGAGGTTTCTTGACCGGGTCCTAGTATGTGCTGGTGTCTTTCAGGGTTATTAAGAGGTTTCTTGACCGGGTCCTAGTATGTGCTGGTGTCTTTCAGGGTTATTAAGAGGTTTCTTGACCGGGGTCCTAGTATGTGCTGGTGTCTTTCAGGGTTATTAAGAGGTTTCTTGACCGGGTCCTAGTATGTGCTGGTGTCTTTCAGGGTTATTAAGAGGTTTCTTGACCGGGTCCTAGTATGTGCTGGTGTCTTTCAGGGTTAGGAAGAGGTTTCTTGACCGGGTCCTAGTATGTGCTGGTGTCTTTGAGGGTTAGGAAGAGGTTTCTTGACCGGGTCCTAGTATGTGCTGGTGTCTTTCAGGGTTATTAAGAGGTTTCTTGACCGGGTCCTAGTATGTGCTGGTGTCTTTCAGGGTTATTAAGAGGTTTCTTGACCGGGTCCTAGTATGTGCTGGTGTCTTTCAGGGTTAGGAAGAGGATTCTTGACCGGGTCCTAGTATGTGCTGGTGTCTTTCAGGGTTAGGAAGAGGTTTCTTGACCGGGTCCTAGTATGTGCTGGTGTCTTTCAGGGTTAGGAAGAGGTTTCTTGACCGGGGTCCTAGTATGTGCTGGTGTCTTTCAGGGTTAGGAAGAGGTTTCTTGACCGGGTCCTAGTATCTGCTGGTGTCTTTCAGGGTTAGGAAGAGGTTTCTTGACCGGGTCCTAGTATGTGCTGGTGTCTTTCAGGGTTAGGAAGAGGTTTCTTGACCGGGTCCTAGTATCTGCTGGTGTCTTTCAGGGTTAGGAAGAGGTTTCTTGACCGGGTCCTAGTATCTGCTGGTGTCTTTCAGGGTTAGGAAGAGGTTTCTTGACCGGGTCCTAGTATGTGCTGGTGTCTTTCAGGGTTAGGAAGAGGTTTCTTGACCGGGTCCTAGTATGTGCTGGTGTCTTTCAGGGTTAGGAAGAGGTTTCTTGACCGGGTCCTAGTATGTGCTGGTGTCTTTCAGGGTTAGGAAGAGGTTTCTTGACCGGGTCCTAGTATGTGCTGGTGTCTTTCAGGGTTAGGAAGAGGTTTCTTGACCGGGTCCTAGTATGTGCTGGTGGCTTTCAGGGTTAGGAAGAGGTTTCTTGACCGGGTCCTAGTATGTGCTGGTGTCTTTCAGGGTTAGGAAGAGGTTTCTTGACAGGGTCCTAGTATGTGCTGGTGTCTTTCAGGGTTAGGAAGAGGTTTCTTGACCGGGTCCTAGTATGTGCTGGTGGCTTTCAGGGTTAGGAAGAGGTTTCTTGACCGGGTCCTAGTATGTGCTGGTGTCTTTCAGGGTTAGGAAGAGGATTCTTGACCGAGTCCCAGTATGTGCTGGTGTCTTTCAGGGTTAGGAAGAGGTTTCTTGACCGGGTCTTAGTATGTGCTGGTGTCTTTCAGGGTTAGGAAGAGGTTTCTTGACCGGGTCCTAGTATGTGCTGGTGTCTTTCAGGGTTAGGAAGAGGTTTCTTGACCGGGTCCTAGTATGTGCTGGTGTCTTTCAGGGTTAGGAAGAGGATTCTTGACCGGGTCCTAGTATGTGCTGGTGGCTTTCAGGGTTAGGAAGAGGTTTCTTGACCGGGTCCTAGTATGTGCTGGTGTCTTTCAGGGTTAGGAAGAGGATTCTTGACCGGGTCCTAGTATGTGCTGGTGTCTTTCAGGGTTAGGAAGAGGTTTCTTGACCGGGTCCTAGTATGTGCTGGTGTCTTTCAGGGTTAGGAAGAGGTTTCTTGACCGGGTCCTAGTATGTGCTGGTGTCTTTCAGGGTTAGGAAGAGGTTTCTTGACCGGGTCCTAGTATGTTGCTGGTGTCTTTCAGGGTTAGGAAGAGGTTTCTTGACCGGGTCCTAGTATGTGCTGGTGTCTTTCAGGGTTAGGAAGAGGTTTCTTGACCGGGTCCTAGTATGTGCTGGTGTCTTTCAGGGTTAGGAAGAGGTTTCTTGACCGGGTCCTAGTATGTGCTGGTGTCTTTCAGGGTTAGGAAGAGGTTTCTTGACCGGGTCCTAGTATGTGCTGGTGTCTTTCAGGGTTAGGAAGAGGTTTCTTGACCGGGTCCTAGTATGTGCTGGTGTCTTTCAGGGTTAGGAAGAGGTTTCTTGACCGGGTCCTAGTATGTGCTGGTGTCTTTCAGGGTTAGGAAGAGGTTTCTTGACCGGGTCCTAGTATGTGCTGGTGTCTTTCAGGGTTAGGAAGAGGTTTCTTGACCGGGTCCTAGTATGTGCTGGTGTCTTTCAGGGTTAGGAAGAGGTTTCTTGACCGGGTCCTAGTATGTGCTGGTGTCTTTCAGGGTTAGGAAGAGGTTTCTTGACCGGGTCCTAGTATGTGCTGGTGTCTTTCAGGGTTAGGAAGAGGTTTCTTGACCGGGTCCTAGTATGTGCTGGTGTCTTTCAGGGTTAGGAAGAGGTTTCTTGACCGGGTCCTAGTATGTGCTGGTGTCTTTCAGGGTTAGGAAGAGGTTTCTTGACCGGGTCCTAGTATGTGCTGGTGTCTTTCAGGGTTAGGAAGAGGTTTCTTGACCGGGTCCTAGTATGTGCTGGTGTCTTTCAGGGTTAGGAAGAGGTTTCTTGACCGGGTCCTAGTATGTGCTGGTGTCTTTCAGGGTTAGGAAGAGGTTTCTTGACCGGGTCCTAGTATGTGCTGGTGTCTTTCAGGGTTAGGAAGAGGTTTCTTGACCGGGTCCTAGTATGTGCTGGTGTCTTTCAGGGTTAGGAAGAGGTTTCTTGACCGGGTCCTAGTATGTGCTGGTGTCTTTCAGGGTTAGGAAGAGGTTTCTTGACCGGGTCCTAGTATGTGCTGGTGTCTTTCAGGGTTAGGAAGAGGTTTCTTGACCGGGTCCTAGTATGTGCTGGTGTCTTTCAGGGTTAGGAAGAGGTTTCTTGACCGGGTCCTAGTATGTGCTGGTGTCTTTCAGGGTTAGGAAGAGGTTTCTTGACCGGGTCCTAGTATGTGCTGGTGTCTTTCAGGGTTAGGAAGAGGTTTCTTGACCGGGTCCTAGTATGTGCTGGTGTCTTTCAGGGTTAGGAAGAGGTTTCTTGACCGGGTCCTAGTATGTGCTGGTGTCTTTCAGGGTTAGGAAGAGGTTTCTTGACCGGGTCCTAGTATGTGCTGGTGTCTTTCAGGGTTAGGAAGAGGTTTCTTGACCGGGTCCTAGTATGTGCTGGTGTCTTTCAGGGTTAGGAAGAGGTTTCTTGACCGGGTCCTAGTATGTGCTGGTGTCTTTCAGGGTTAGGAAGAGGTTTCTTGACCGGGTCCTAGTATGTGCTGGTGTCTTTCAGGGTTATTAAGAGGTTTCTTGACCGGGTCCTAGTATGTGCTGGTGTCTTTCAGGGTTATTAAGAGGTTTCTTGACCGGGTCCTAGTATGTGCTGGTGTCTTTCAGGGTTATTAAGAGGTTTCTTGACCGGGTCCTAGTATGTGCTGGTGTCTTTCAGGGTTATTAAGAGGTTTCTTGACAGGGTCCTAGTATGTGCTGGTGTCTTTCAGGGTTATTAAGAGGTTTCTTGACAGGGTCCTAGTATGTGCTGGTGTCTTTCAGGGTTATTAAGAGGTTTCTTGACCGGGTCCTAGTATGTGCTGGTGTCTTTCAGGGTTAGGAAAAGGTTTCTTGACCGGGTCCTAGTATGTGCTGGTGTCTTTCAGGGTTATTAAGAGGTTTCTTGACCGGGTCCTAGTATGTGCTGGTGTCTTTCAGGGTTATTAAGAGGTTTCTTGACCGGGTCCTAGTATGTGCTGGTGTCTTTCAGGGTTATTAAGAGGTTTCTTGACCGGGTCCTAGTATGTGCTGGTGTCTTTCAGGGTTATTAAGAGGTTTCTTGACCGGGTCCTAGTATGTGCTGGTGTCTTTCAGGGTTATTAAGAGGTTTCTTGACCGGGTCCTAGTATGTGCTGGTGTCTTTCAGGGTTAGGAAGAGGTTTCTTGACCGGGTCCTAGTATGTGCTGGTGTCTTTCAGGGTTAGGAAGAGGTTTCTTGACCGGGTCCTAGTATGTGCTGGTGTCTTTCAGGGTTATTAAGAGGTTTCTTGACCGGGTCCTAGTATGTGCTGGTGTCTTTCAGGGTTAGGAAGAGGTTTCTTGACCGGGTCCTAGTATGTGCTGGTGTCTTTCAGGGTTAGGAAGAGGATTCTTTACCGGGTCCTAGTATGTGCTGGTGTCTTTCAGGGTTATTAAGAGGTTTCTTGGCCGGGTCCTAGTATGTGCTGGTGTCTTTCAGGGTTAGGAAGAGGTTTCTTGACCGGGTCCTAGTATGTGCTGGTGTCTTTCAGGGTTAGGAAGAGGTTTCTTGACCGGGTCCTAGTATGTGCTGGTGTCTTTCAGGGTTAGGAAGAGGTTTCTTGACCGGGTCCTAGTATGTGCTGGTGTCTTTCAGGGTTAGGAAGAGGTTTCTTGACCGGGTCCTAGTATGTGCTGGTGTCTTTCAGGGTTATTAAGAGGTTTCTTGACCGGGTCCTAGTATGTGCTGGTGTCTTTCAGGGTTATTAAGAGGTTTCTTGACCGGGTCCTAGTATGTGCTGGTGTTTTTCAGGGTTATTAAGAGGTTTCTTGACCGGGTCCTAGTATGTGCTGGTGTCTTTCAGGGTTATTAAGAGGTTTCTTGACCGGGTCCTAGTATGTGCTGGTGTCTTTCAGGGTTATTAAGAGGTTTTTTGACCGGGTCCTAGTATGTGCTGGTGTCTTTCAGGGTTATTAAGAGGTTTCTTGACCGGGTCCTAGTATGTGCTGGTGTCTTTCAGGGTTATTAAGAGGTTTCTTGACCGGGTCCTAGTATGTGCTGGTGTCTTTCAGGGTTATTAAGAGGTTTCTTGACCGGGTCCTAGTATGTGCTGGTGTCTTTCAGGGTTATTAAGAGGTTTCTTGACCGGGTCCTAGTATGTGCTGGTGTCTTTCAGGGTTATTAAGAGGTTTCTTGACCGGGTCCTAGTATGTGCTGGTGTCTTTCAGGGTTATTAAGAGGTTTCTTGACCGGGTCCTAGTATGTGCTGGTGTCTTTCAGGGTTAGGAAGAGGTTTCTTGACCGGGTCCTAGTATGTGCTGGTGTCTTTGAGGGTTAGGAAGAGGTTTCTTGACCGGGTCCTAGTATGTGCTGGTGTCTTTCAGGGTTATTAAGAGGTTTCTTGACCGGGTCCTAGTATGTGCTGGTGTCTTTCAGGGTTAGGAAGAGGATTCTTGACCGGGTCCTAGTATGTGCTGGTGTCTTTCAGGGTTAGGAAGAGGTTTCTTGACCGGGTCCTAGTATCTGCTGGTGTCTTTCAGGGTTAGGAAGAGGTTTCTTGACCGGGTCCTAGTATGTGCTGGTGTCTTTCAGGGTTAGGAAGAGGTTTCTTGACCGGGTCCTAGTATCTGCTGGTGTCTTTCAGGGTTAGGAAGAGGTTTCTTGACCGGGTCCTAGTATCTGCTGGTGTCTTTCAGGGTTAGGAAGAGGTTTCTTGACCGGGTCCTAGTATGTGCTGGTGTCTTTCAGGGTTAGGAAGAGGTTTCTTGACCGGGTCCTAGTATGTGCTGGTGTCTTTCAGGGTTAGGAAGAGGTTTCTTGACCGGGTCCTAGTATGTGCTGGTGTCTTTCAGGGTTAGGAAGAGGTTTCTTGACCGGGTCCTAGTACATACGACTACTCTAAGACAGATGTTAAGAGGATGAAAGAGGCAGCGAACCACATAATCTGGAAAGATATTATTGTAGGAACAGATGTTGAACAGGAGTGGGAAAGTTTTAAAACAGTTCTAGAAACGCTAAAAGAGGAATGTGTTCCATGTAGGGAGGTAAACCCCAAGCGTAAAAAGTGGATAACTAGATTTGTAGTGAAATGTAGAAGAGCAAAAAATAAAGCATGGCAAAAATATATAGAGGCAGGTAAATCAAAAGAAACATATATAAAATATTTGGACAAGCAGAACATATCTCAGAAAGCGAATAAAACAGCAAAAATAGACTTTGAAAAAAAACTTGCTCAGAGGATCAAGACTGACAGTAAAAGCTTCTTTTCTTATGTTAGAAATAAACAAAGAACGAAAGACAAAGTAGGCCCTCTCATAGACAGTACAGGGAAAATAATAAGTGAGAATAGGGAGGCTGCTAATCTGCTTAATCAGTACTTTGGCACAGTCTTCACAAAGGAGGACTGCTCCGAGATCCCAGAGCCTATAGATATTTTTCAAAGAGACATGGATACAGCGGGATTAAGATCAATCTGTATTACAGAGGAAATGGTTTTTAAAAAATTGGAGGGGTTGAAAGTGAATAAATGTCCAGGTCAAGATGGTATTCACCCAAAATTGCTGTATGAAATTAGAAACCAACTAGCAAAACCATTGGCTATATTATGTTCTCAATCACTTACAAAAGGGATTGTTCCACGGGATTGGAAAGATGCAGGAGTGATCCCCTTATTCAAAAAAGGCAAAAAATCAGATCCGGCAAATTATAGACCGGTGAGTTTAACGAGCATAGTCTGTAAATTGTTAGAGTCAATAATCAAAGAAAACATTGTAATGCATTTAGAAAAATTTAATCTAATTAGAAATAGTCAGCATGGGTTTACTAGAGGGAGATCATGCTTAACAAATCTATTAGAATTCATGGAGGAGGTTACTAAAATCATAGATAAAGGGGAGCCAGTGGATGTTATTTATCTAGACTTTGCAAAGGCCTTTGATAGAGTACCTCATCAAAGATTATTTCGAAAGTTAAAATCACATGGAATAGGTGGCGAAGTTGCCAAATGGATTGAAAAATGGTTAACAGGAAGAAGGCAGAGGGTGGGCATAAATAAGGAGTACTCTGAGTGGAGTGAAGTGAAAAGTGGTGTGCCACAGGGCTCGGTTTTGGGACCAATTTTGTTCTTGATATATATAAATGATTTGGACATTGATATGAGATCCATGATTGCCAAATTTGCTGATGACACAAAACTATGCAGTAGTGTCTCATCTAAAGCGGAAGTGGATATATTGATGTCGGATTTAGATAAAATTCGAGAATGGTCTGTAAGCTGGCAAATGGAGTTTAATGTAGATAAATGTACGGTCATCCACATGGGTAGATCCAATATGGAACATAAATACAGAATGGGAGTAAACAATATTAGAAAGATAGATAAGGAAAGGGACCTAGGGGTTATAATAGATCACACAGGAAAGCTGAGTGAGCAAGTTAAGGTAGCAGTGAAAAAGGCAAATGCAATGTTAGGTATGATAAAAAGAAATATTAAACATAGGAGCAAGGAAGTGATCGTCAAACTGTATAAAGCTTTAGTTAGACCTAGATTGGAGTACTGTGTACAGGTGTGGAGTCCTTATCATAGAGGGGACATAAACATGCTAGAAAGAATACAAAAAAGAGCGACAAAGATGATAGTTGGATTCCAGAATTACAGTTATGAGGAACGACTCAGAAAAACGGGCCTACAGTGTCTAGAAGAGAGAAGAATTCGTGGTGACTTAATACAGGTTTATAAGATGATCAGAGGAATCGATAAATTAGACTATAACAAGTTTTTTAAAATACAGCCACCTACAATAACACGAGGGCATAGCTACAAGCTGGTTAAAGAGAGGTCCAGGTTAGATATTAGGAAATATTTTTTTAGTCAGAGAGTGGTGTCTGCTTGGAATGCATTGCCAGGGGAGGTAGTGGAGGCAGGGACAGTTAATGCGTTTAAGAATAAACTGGATGCGCATAGATTTTAGAGCAAGGTGATGTAAATGTAACTGGTTGTATACAGACTCTGCAGGGTCTTCTAAACCAGTATAAAGACGTTAAGTTAAGTTAGTATGTGCTGGTGTCTTTCAGGGTTAGGAAGAGGTTTCTTGACCGGGTCCTAGTATGTGCTGGTGGCTTTCAGGGTTAGGAAGAGGTTTCTTGACCGGGTCCTAGTATGTGCTGGTGTCTTTCAGGGTTAGGAAGAGGTTTCTTGACCGGGTCCTAGTATGTGCTGGTGTCTTTCAGGGTTAGGAAGAGGTTTCTTGACCGGGTCCTAGTATCTGCTGGTGTCTTTCAGGGTTAGGAAGAGGATTCTTGACCGGGTCCTAGTATGTGCTGGTGGCTTTCAGGGTTAGGAAGAGGTTTCTTGACCGGGTCCTAGTATGTGCTGGTGTCTTTCAGGGTTAGGAAGAGGTTTCTTGACCGGGTCCTAGTATGTGCTGGTGTCTTTCAGGGTTAGGAAGAGGTTTCTTAACCGGGTCCTAGTATGTGCTGGTGTCTTTCAGGGTTAGGAAGAGGTTTCTTGACCGGGTCCTAGTATGTGCTGGTGGCTTTCAGGGTTAGGAAGAGGTTTCTTGACCGGGTCCTAGTATGTGCTGGTGTCTTTCAGGGTTAGGAAGAGGTTTCTTGACCGGGTCCTAGTATGTGCTGGTGTCTTTCAGGGTTAGGAAAAGGTTTCTTGACCGGGTCCTAGTATGTGCTGGTGTCTTTCAGGGTTAGGAAGAGGTTTCTTGACCGGGTCCTAGTATGTGCTGGTGGCTTTCAGGGTTAGGAAGAGGTTTCTTGACCGGGTCCTAGTATGTGCTGGTGTCTTTCAGGGTTAGGAAGAGGTTTCTTGACCGGGTCCTAGTATGTGCTGGTGTCTTTCAGGGTTAGGAAGAGGTTTCTTGACCGGGTCCTAGTATGTGCTGGTGTCTTTCAGGGTTAGGAAGAGGTTTCTTGACCGGGTCCTAGTATGTGCTGGTGTCTTTCAGGGTTAGGAAGAGGTTTATTGACCGGGTCCTAGTATGTGCTGGTGGCTTTCAGGGTTAGGAAGAGGTTTCTTGACCGGGTCCTAGTATGTGCTGGTGTCTTTCAGGGTTAGGAAGAGGTTTCTTGACCGGGTCCTAGTATGTGCTGGTGTCTTTCAGGGTTAGGAAGAGGTTTCTTGACCGGGTCCTAGTATCTGCTGGTGTCTTTCAGGGTTAGGAAGAGGATTCTTTACCGTGTCCTAGTATGTGCTGGTGGCTTTCAGGGTTAGGAAGAGGTTTCTTGACCGGGTCCTAGTATGTGCTGGTGTCTTTCAGGGTTAGGAAGAGGTTTCTTGACCGGGTCCTAGTATGTGCTGGTGTCTTTCAGGGTTAGGAAGAGGTTTCTTGACCGGGTCCTAGTATGTGCTGGTGTCTTTCAGGGTTAGGAAGAGGTTTCTTGACCGGGTCCTAGTATGTGCTGGTGTCTTTCAGGGTTAGGAAGAGGTTTCTTGACCGGGTCCTAGTATGTGCTGGTGTCTTTCAGGGTTAGGAAGAGGTTTCTTGACCGGGTCCTAGTATGTGCTGGTGTCTTTCAGGGTTAGGAAGAGGTTTCTTGACCGGGTCCTAGTATCTGCTGGTGTCTTTCAGGGTTAGGAAGAGGATTCTTGACCGGGTCCTAGTATGTGCTGGTGGCTTTCAGGGTTAGGAAGAGGTTTCTTGACCAGGTCCTAGTATGCGCTGGTGTCTTTCAGGGTTAGGAAGAGGTTTCTTGACCGGGTCCTAGTATGTGCTGGTGTCTTTCAGGGTTAGGAAGAGGTTTCTTGACCGGGTCCTAGTATGTGCTGGTGTCTTTCAGGGTTAGGAAGAGGTTTCTTGACCGGGTCCTAGTATGTGCTGGTGGCTTTCAGGGTTAGGAAGAGGTTTCTTGACCGGGTCCTAGTATGTGCTGGTGTCTTATAGGGTTAGGAAGAGGTTTCTTGACCGGGTCCTAGTATGTGCTGGTGTCTTTCAGGGTTAGGAAGAGGTTTCTTGACCGGGTCCTAGTATGTGCTGGTGTCTTTCAGGGTTAGGAAGAGGTTTCTTGACCGGGTCCTAGTATGTGCTGGTGGCTTTTAGGGTTAGGAAGAGGTTTCTTGACCGGGTCCTAGTATGTGCTGGTGTCTTTCAGGGTTAGGAAGAGGTTTCTTGACCGGGTCCTAGTATGTGCTGGTGTCTTTCAGGGTTAGGAAGAGGTTTCTTGACCGGGTCCTAGTATGTGCTTCGTACACTGGGAGTTTCACTGCTTCTGTTATTTCTGCTATCCATCATTTGTGTGGTCTGTCTGCCCTTTGCTCTGAATCTGTTGGCTCTGTATCCATTGTATCTGTATTTATTGTATCTGTATCCATTGTATCTGTATTTATTGTATCTGTATCCATTGTATCTGTATAGCATTGCTTTATGAGGAAAAGTATCAGTGGTTGTCTCATATATATGCTATCTGCAAGTTGAGAGAGAGAGAGAGAGAGAGAGAGAGAAAGAGAGAGAGAGAGAGAGAGAGAAAGAGAGAGAGAGAGAAGTATTTCTTGTAACATTTTGTTTAATATATTTCTGACATATCTTGGTTGTAATTATTATTCATTGAACAATAATTCAGGTACATTATCATGATGATTCCCAACCGCCGGTCATTGGACCGCTGCCGGTCCGCAGACATTTCATGTCTGTCCGCGAAAATGGAAACTGCTGCTGAACCGCTGATCTGTCTACTGCTCGAACTCTGGTTATTGGAAATGGTTATATAATTTTCATTTTATAATATTAATTTAAACAACTGATTGGTTGGCATCCTGTCCGTCTCGAGAGACAATGGACTTCACGCTAGAGAGGGGAGCAGTCAGTTGTTGCACTATCTTTCACCGTACACGTCTGGAGTCTTCATCGTGACATATCTTGTCTTCCCCTGTCTGAAGACCAACACACAAAGCCTGCCTCCAGCCCGGTCTGTCTTTGGCAGGTTACTCCCAGTTGCAGGTTTTCATATCCAACGCCTTCAGGTCACGCTCACATCTTTGTAGCGGAGGAGAGGTCGGTGGTACGCTTGTCCGTGGTCAGCTCTCCGTATAGGACATCTTTTTGTATTCACCCATCCTCTATTCTGCACACGTGACTAAGCCACTGCAAGCGGCGCTGGCGGATGATCGTAACTAAACTGGCAA
Organism: Ariolimax columbianus; assembly: GCA_036924085.1. NCBI lineage: Eukaryota > Metazoa > Mollusca > Gastropoda > Stylommatophora > Arionidae > Ariolimax > Ariolimax columbianus. The sequence goes on from JAVGWX010000008.1 coordinate 1,077,378, forward strand.
TCTTTGCACGGTCCAACAAGTCGCTGTTAGTCACTCTGTCACTCCATGAATTTAAAAGTATGCGTCTCAGGCAGCGCATATGAAAAGCATTTATCTTTTTTTTTTTTTCATGTGAGGCAAACAGAGTCCATGTTTCGCTGCCATAGAGCAGGGTACCAATCACACATGGTCTGTACACATCAACCTTTGTGAAGGATGGTCAGCATGTTGTTATCCCACACTCTCTGTGGGAGCCTGGCAAGTGCTGATGAGGTCTTTCCTAATTTTTTTTTTGCAGCTCTGGGTCCAGTGAAAGGTTGTCGGTGATGATAGATCCAGCTCTGGTCCAGTAAATGGTTGTCGGTGATGATAGATCCAGCTCTGGTCCAGTAAATGGTTGTCGGTGATGATAGATCCAGCTCTGGTCCAGTAAATGGTTGTCGGTGATGATAGATCCAGCTCTGGGTTTAGGGAAAGGTTGTCGGTGATGATAGATCCAGCTCTGGTCCAGTGAAAGGTTGTCGGTGATGATAGATCCAGCTCTGGGTCCAGTGAAAGGTTGTCGGTGATGATAGATCCAGCTCTGGTCCAGTGAAAGGTTGTCGGTGATGATAGATCCAGCTCTGGGTCTATTGAAAGGTTGTCGGTGATGATAGATCCAGCTCTGGTCCAGTAAATGGTTGTCGGTGATGATAGATCCAGCTATGGGTTTAGTGAAAGGTTGTCGGGGATGATAGATCCAGCTCTGGGTCCAGTGAAAGGTTGTCGGTGATGATAGATCCAGCTCTGGTCCAGTGAAAGGTTGTCGGTGATGATAGATCCAGCTCTGGTCCAGTGAAAGGTTGTCGGTGATGATAGATCCAGCTCTGGTCCAGTGAAAGGTTGTCGGTGATGATAGATTCAGCTCTGGTCCAGTGAAAGGTTGTCGGTGATGATAGATTCAGCTCTGGGTCCAGTGAAAGGTTGTCAGTGATGATAGATTCAGGTCTGGGTCCAGTGAAAGGTTGTAGGTGATGATAGATCCAGGTCTGGGTCCAGTGAAAGGTTGTCGGTGATGATAGATTCAGCTCTGGGTCCAGTGAAAGGTTGTCAGTGATGATAGATTCAGCTCTGGGTCCAGTGAAAGGTTGTCAGTGATGATAGATTCAGGTCTGGGTCCAGTGAAAGGTTGTCGGTGATGATAGATTCAGGTCTGGGTCCAGTGAAAGGTTGTCGGTGATGATAGATTCAGGTCTGGGTCCAGTGAAAGGTTGTCAGTGATGATAGATTCAGGTCTGGGTCCAGTGAAAGGTTGTCGGTGATGATAGATTCAGCTCTGGGTCCAGTGAAAGGTTGTCAGTGATGATAGATTCAGGTCTGGGTCCAGTGAAAGGTTGTCAGTGATGATAGATTCAGGTCTGGGTCCAGTGAAAGGTTGTCAGTGATGATAGATTCAGCTCTGGGTCCAGTGAAAGGTTGTCAGTGATGATAGATTCAGGTCTGGGTCCAGTGAAAGGTTGTCGGTGATGATAGATTCAACATTTTTATCGTTTAAGACAAAGTCTGGAGGATCTGCACCGTGAGCCATCACTTTTGTACGCCGATGGTGAGTCCAAACAGATGACAGGATTTAGCCAACCTGTTTATGAGGATCTGTAATTCGGCTTTCGCGTGGGCGACCAAGGCAGCATCGTCTGCGAAGAGCATATCCCGAATGGAAGTCTAGGTCAGGCTAAGTCAGTCTAAGTCAGTCTAGGTCAGTCTGCCAGTCTAGGTCAGTCTAGGTCAGTCTAAGTCTGTCTAAGTCTAGGTCAGTCTAAGTCAGTCTAGGTTAGTCTAAGTCAGTCTAGGTCAGTCTAAGTCAGTCTAGGTCGGTCTAGGTCAGTCTAGGTTAGTATAGGTCAGTCTAGGTCAGTCTAGGTCAGATGGGAGACTATTCATCTTGGCTTGACTGCGAGCAAATAGTCTAAGTCAGTCTAGATCAGTCCAAGTCAGTCTATGTCAGTCTAAGTCAGTCTAGGTTAGTCTAAGTCTGTCTAAGTCAATCTAGGTCAGTCTAGGTCAGTCTAAGTCAGTCTAAATCAGTCTAGGTCAGTCTAAGTCAGTCTAGGTCAGTCTAGGCTGGTCTAGGTCAGTCTAGGTAAGTATAGGTCAGTCTAGATCAGTCTATGTCAGATGGGAGACTATTCTTCCTGAATTGACTGCGAGCAAAAGTAAGAGAAGGGAGACTGTCATCATTACAACTAATAGACACAAACTATATCATTAAAGGGATCTGTCTGAGCGGTCAGAGAAAGATTTCGGCTATTTTCACGGGACCAAGAATATTTCTTCTCGGTTCCACCCATTGGCGATCAATTCTTCTTAGTCTCCTCGGTCCGTGATCAATTTTTGTTTAGTTTTCACTAGTCCGTGAGTGTACAAAGTTTGGCAAACACTGCGCTATACTAGACAGTAACTCAATCCTTGTCTAGCAAACACTGCGCTATACTAGACAGTAACTCAATCCTTGTCTAGCGAACACTGCGCTATACTAGACAGTAACTCAATCCTTGTCTAGCGAACACTGCGCTATACTAGACAGTAACTCAATCCTTGTCTAGCGAACACTGCGCTATACTAGACAGTAACTCAATCCTTGTCTAGCGAACACTGCGCTATACTAGACAGTAACTCAACCCTTGTCTAGCAAACACTGGGCCTAGGCTAATCCAAAACCGACTGCCACAGTTTCCAGATGGAAAGCACGCCGTGATATAACCAAGAGCACTATGTGCCTGAAAGCAGTGCGCCTCATCTACACTTGAGCTGACACAGAGAATGGCACAGGGTCGTAGAGGTATACCTGGCATTGTTTATGTCTTATTGTGTACATATTGAAGCGAAAGGAGCGAGTGACTGGACGTTTGGAGTGAGAGGAGCGAGTGACTGGACGTTTGGAGTGAGAGGAGCGAGTGACTGGACGTTTGGAGTGAGAGGAGCGAGTGACTGGACGTTTGGAGTGAGAGGAGCGAGTGACTGGACGTTTGGAGTGAGAGGAGCGAGTGACTGGACGTTTGGAGTGAGAGGAGCGAGTGACTGGACGTTTGGAGTGAGAGGGGCAGTGACCATACAGTTAGAACACCAGTCTTACATCCTGTAGGACGCGGGTTTAAACCACGACAATGTCAGGTTTTTTTTTCTGTTGGAAATAAAATAAAAGCCTCGCCTGTATACTTTGTGGTGACTGTAGGCTCAAGCAGCCTTTCTTCTCCACTCCTATCAAACTCAAAGGCTGACCGAAGAAGCGACAGACACAATAGTATTGCTGTCTTGTCAAATATTTATTTTTCATTAACTTAGATCTGTATATATTCTAGCTATTAAACTATACATATCTGTATATATTCTAGCTATTAAACTATACATATATGTATATATTCTAGCTATTAAACTATACATATCTGTATATATTCTAGCTATTAAACTATACATATCTGTATATATTCTAGCTATTAAACTATACATATCTGTATATATTCTAGCTATTAAACTATACATATCTGTATATATTCTAGCTATTAAACTATACATATCTGTATATATTCTAGCTATTAAACTATACATATCTGTATATATTCTAGCTATTAAACTATATAGATATGTATATATTCTAGCTATCAAACTATACAGATCTGTAGATATTCTAGCTAAGAGTGTTCAGAGGACCAGAGATAGGAAGCGACCACTACCTTAGTTAAAATAAAGAGAGAAATCGAAAAATGCTATCCAGCCAGGCAACACCCATCAGCAAGCATGAAACATAACAAACAAGTAGAAAATAAAATTAAGGCTTACAAACTACGAGAACCAGATGTTAAGAGGAGATACCAAGGGCTCATAACAACAGCAATAGGAAGGAAAGAGGAATCTGAAGAAGATATGGAAATGCTTTGGGTAAAATTCAAAGACATCCTCAAAGAGGCTGCGGCAGAGGCATGCGTTCAAACCAAAGAAGGGTGGAAGAGAAAGAGTACACCATGGTGGACAGAAGAAGTGAAAACAATAATACGAGAAAAGAAAAAGGCATGGAAGCAATACCTAGGGGCTAGGAATACAGAAGAACTAACAAAGAAATATAAAGAATATGTAAATTCTAGA
>JAVGWX010000008.1:1086475-1208975 GCA_036924085.1 Ariolimax columbianus
GCACCATACCTTCCATCACCGTCCTCTCAAGACCGTTGTGTCTCTTGATGTGACCAAAGTATTTGCATTTTCTAGCCAAAATGGAATTGATAAACCAGTTCTCCTCTATGCTCAACTCTTGCCGAATGTCTACATTTGTTCTTTTCTCTGTCCAGGGTATTTTGAGGATCTTTCTGTAACATTTTGACTCGAATGATTCGATTCTTTGTCTAGAAGTTTTGGTAATCGTCCATGCTTCACAGCCATAAGCTGCCACAGGAAAAACACAGGCTCTCAAGACTTTTACTTTTACCGTTTTGTTGGTGCCCTGCCATAATTTCTTCAGGCTGTTCAATCTCTGCATTGCCATAGCTAGTCTTCTTCTGAAATCTTTCGAGCAGTCACCCTTTTTGTCAATTCTGGAGCCCAGATATTAAAAATGTGTGACCTGATCTATTTCCTCACCACCCACTGTAAATTTATGCTGACATTGTGTTTTATCGGTGGTCATTATCTTTGTTTTGTTCATGAACAGATTTTGATTATAACAAGATACAGAATTCATTTCAGACAGAGCTGACCTGGAGGCTTTACCACTATGTTCCTGAACGGCATTGCACTTTTGCCGGAAGTGATCCTTCTCCAGCCACACGAGAGAGAGAAATTTGATCACTTCCAGTAACAGGGTGAGAGACAACTGACTCGGTTCAGAACACGGAACAGTTGTAGCTCTTACATGATCACGTCTCGAGCATGCGGATAATGATAGCAACCTGAATCAGGTCAGTAGTCTGTACTACATCAGTCAGAGGCGTCGACAAGAACCCCCTGACAGCTGACTCAGGTCAGTAGTCTGTCCTACATCAGTCAGAGGCGTCGACAAGAACCGCCTGACCGCTGACTCAGGTCAGTAGTCTGTCCTACATCAGTCAGAGGCGTCGACAAGAACCGCCTGACGTCACAAAATCTAATTGAAAGAAGAAGATGACCGAGGGCCAGGTGAAGGTCGGTTCGCAGACTGACTCGACAACGGCTCATGTCAGGTTGTACGACACTGTCGTTATGACAGAGGTCAGAGGGCTCGGCAATAGCACACTGATCGAAGGTGTCAGATTTAGTGTGGTGGTTAGTGACACTTGTCACAACCAAAACTTGTCAGATGTACTGTCGGGGCTAGTGACACTTGTCACAACCAAAACTTGTCAGATTTAATGTCGTGGTTAGCGACACTTGTCAATACCAAAACTTGTCAGATGTACTGTCGTAGTTAGCGACACTTGTCAAAACCTAAACTTGTCAAACATCACTTTGAGAAGTAAATAAATCGATTCGAGCCCATAAAATTTTGAGCCACCCCCGGATTTAAGGGAAGTGGGACAAGAGTGCCTGCATCCTGAGGTGCCTCCAGTCGTCTTGACTTATGTCTTGCCACTGGTTCAATGTAGCTCGGGACTAGAAAATGAGGCCGATGACCAGCGCAGTTCATCCCACTGTAATCCAAATATAGCGCAAGTGACGTCACCAAGACAAAACTGTTTGAAGGTGTCGCCATCTTCGCTTGCGATGGGAAGTTATCATTTAAAAAATAAATTATATGATGAAGTCGGATACACTAGGCTATTAGGCACACACCACAGTAAGAATCACGTCATCTTAAGAAAATATAAGGTTGATAGGGAAAAAAAATGTTTGTAAACACAGAGACAGATGTTACTGGAGAGGAGGCAGAGACAATCTTACTGGAGAGGAGGCAGAGACAATCTTACTGGAGAGGAGGCAGAGAGAATCTTACTGGAGAGGAGGCAGAGACAATCTTACTGGAGAGGAGGCAGAGACAATCTTACTGGAGAGGAGGCAGAGAGAATCTTACTGGAGAGGAGGCAGAGACAATCTTACTGGAGAGGAGGCAGAGACAATCTTACTGGAGAGGAGGCAGAGACAATCTTACTGGAGAGGAGGCAGAGACAATCTTACTGGAGAGGAGGCAGAGACAATCTTACTGGAGAGGAGGCAGAGACAATCTTACTGGAGAGGAGGCAGAGACAATCTTACTGGAGAGGAGGCAGAGACAATCTTACTGGAGAGGAGGCAGAGACAATCTTACTGGAGAGGAGGCAGAGACAATCTTACTGGAGAGGAGGCAGAGAGAATCTTACTGGAGAGGAGGCAGAGACAATCTTACTGGAGAGGAGGCAGAGACAATCTTACTGGAGAGATGAGGAGCCAGAGACAATCTTACTGGAGAGGAGGCAGAGACAATCTTACTGGAGAGGAGGCAGAGACAATCTTACTGGAGAGGAGGCAGAGACAATCTTACTGGAGAGGAGGCAGAGACAATCTTACTGGAGAGATGATGAGGCAGAGACAATCTTACTGGAGAGGAGGCAGAGACAATCTTACTGGAGAGGAGGCAGAGACAATCTTACTGGAGAGTTGAGGAGGCAGAGACAATCTTACTGGAGAGTTAAGGAGGCAGAGACAATCTTACTGGAGAGATGAGGAGGCAGAGACAATCTTACTGGAGAGGAGGCAGAGACAATCTTACTGGAGAGGAGGCAGAGACAATCTTACTGGAGTTGAGGAGGCAGAAACAATCTTACTGGAGAGGAGGCAGAGACAATCTTACTGGAGAGTTAAGGAGGCAGAGACAATCTTACTGGAGAGTTGAGGAGGCAGAGAGAATCTTACTGGAGAGTTAAGGAGGCAGAGACAATCTTACTGGAGAGATGACGAGGCAGAGACAATCTTACTGGAGAGGAGGCAGAGACAATCTTACTGGAGAGATGAGGAGCCATAGACAATCTTACTGGAGAGGAGGCAGAGACAATCTTACTGGAGAGGAGGCAGAGAGAATCTTACTGGAGAGGAGGCAGAGACAATCTTACTGGAGAGGAGGCAGAGACAATCTTACTGGAGAGGAGGCAGAGAGAATCTTACTGGAGAGGAGGCAGAGACAATCTTACTGGAGAGGAGGCAGAGACAATCTTACTGGAGAGGAGGCAGAGACAATCTTACTGGAGAGGAGGCAGAGACAATCTTACTGGAGAGGAGGCAGAGACAATCTTACTGGAGAGGAGGCAGAGACAATCTTACTGGAGAGGAGGCAGAGACAATCTTACTGGAGAGGAGGCAGAGACAATCTTACTGGAGAGGAGGCAGAGACAATCTTACTGGAGAGGAGGCAGAGACAATCTTACTGGAGAGGAGGCAGAGAGAATCTTACTGGAGAGGAGGCAGAGACAATCTTACTGGAGAGGAGGCAGAGACAATCTTACTGGAGAGATGAGGAGCCAGAGACAATCTTACTGGAGAGGAGGCAGAGACAATCTTACTGGAGAGGAGGCAGAGACAATCTTACTGGAGAGGAGGCAGAGACAATCTTACTGGAGAGGAGGCAGAGACAATCTTACTGGAGAGATGATGAGGCAGAGACAATCTTACTGGAGAGGAGGCAGAGACAATCTTACTGGAGAGGAGGCAGAGACAATCTTACTGGAGAGTTGAGGAGGCAGAGACAATCTTACTGGAGAGGAGGCAGAGACAATCTTACTGGAGAGTTAAGGAGGCAGAGACAATCTTACTGGAGAGATGAGGAGGCAGAGACAATCTTACTGGAGAGGAGGCAGAGACAATCTTACTGGAGAGGAGGCAGAGACAATCTTACTGGAGTTGAGGAGGCAGAAACAATCTTACTGGAGAGGAGGCAGAGACAATCTTACTGGAGAGTTAAGGAGGCAGAGACAATCTTACTGGAGAGTTGAGGAGGCAGAGACAATCTTACTGGAGAGTTAAGGAGGCAGAGAGAATCTTACTGGAGAAATGAGGAGGCAGAGACAATCTTACTGGAGAGGAGGCAGAGACAATCTTACTGGAGAGGAGGCAGAGACAATCTTACTGGAGTTGAGGAGGCAGAAACAATCTTACTGGAGAGGAGGCAGAGACAATCTTACTGGAGAGTTGAGGAGGCAGAGACAATCTCACTGGAGAGTTAAGGAGGCAGAGAGAATCTTACTGGAGAGTTAAGGAGGCAGAGACAATCTTACTGGAGAGATGACGAGGCAGAGACAATCTTACTGGAGAGGAGGCAGAGACAATCTTACTGGAGAGATGAGGAGCCAGAGACAATCTTACTGGAGAGTTGAGGAGGCAGAGACAATCTCACTGGAGAGTTAAGGAGGCAGAGAGAATCTTACTGGAGAGTTAAGGAGGCAGAGACAATCTTACTGGAGAGATGACGAGGCAGAGACAATCTTACTGGAGAGGAGGCAGAGACAATCTTACTGGAGAGGAGGCAAAGACAATATGTGACCTTGACATGAACTCTCACCTTCATCTCGGCTGTCAGTTTCATCCTGGCGTGATCCACCCGTCGCTGCAAGTCCTCCACCTCGTGCTGCAGTCTCGCGCACCTCATGACGTAGTTGCTCTGGGCCAGAGAACAAAAAGATTCACTCCCAAGAAACTGACCGGCACAGACATTCTTTGGGTAGGCACGTGTGCATGTTTAACTCACCCGATTGGTTCCCGAGATGGAAAGACATTGGCCGACGAGCATGTACCAAAAGACGACTAAAGAGGGATGTTCATGTGGCTAGCAAGCTCATAATCTCTCCCAGGCGCAGCTGTTCTATCAGCTGTGGTGTAGAGATCTTGTTTGTATATACTTCCAATCGAGCGTGGAGATAAACATGTGATTGACCGGTTGGAGTCCTTCATTTTGGCCACTTCTGGGTGAGGATTCTTCATTCTGGCCACTTCTGGGTGAGAACTTCCTTACTTTTAGCATTGTTGTCTGATAGGGACTAACAGTCTGCTCTTGTTGTTGTCAACTATCAAGGTTTCTTTAAGCTGCACAGAGTGTTCACCGAGTTTATCGCCTGTCTTTGATAGGACTAGGCGTCGATCACATATCCCTTGAGAGAAAGAAAAGCTGGACATTTCCAGCATTCGAACTCCCAATGTTCATCATCATCATCATCATAAAGCGAATTGCTGCCAGAAACCACAGTGGCGCACGGATGTGTTTTAAAACGGACAACTTTTAGGAGGTGAAGGGGCAACTTTTAGGAGGTGAAGGGGCAACTTTTAGGAGGTGAAGGGGCAACTTTTAGGAGGTGAAGGGGCAACTTTTAGGAGGTGAAGGGGCAACTTTTAGGAGGTGAAGGGGCAACTTTTAGGAGGTGAAGGGGCAACTTTTAGGAGGTGAAGGGGCAACCTTTAGGAGGTGAAGGGGCAACTGTTGTGGCGGTCCTATGCTTCAGATTGAGTTCATGTCAACAAATAAGAACAACACGCTTACCTAAAAGTGTTCTTCTATTCAGGTGTCTTCTCGTTTTATCTGTTGCTATAAAACACCTTTCTTGATTCACAGAATAACCAGACATTGCTCACAATAATTAAGATATTAGTGCCTTAAAAGAAATAAGAAGCATACCTTATCTGAAGGACCGACATCAGACAGTTTGAGGTTTTTCTCCTTGGGTCCTTCCAGCATGATCATCTGCCTTCTATGAAGTGTCTCCAGTTCGTTCTGTAGCATGTTGATGTTGTCTTCCATGGGAGCTGTCTTCTTCTTCTCTTCAAAGTATTTCTTTTTCCACATGTCCCGGGCTGGAGACAGGCAGGACACACAATCATCTACAAGACTGGAGACATGCAGGACACACAATCATCTATAAGACTGGAGACAGGCTGGTCACACAATCATCTACAAGACTGGAGACATCCAAGTCACACAATCATCTACAAGACTGGAGACAGGCAGGTCACACAATCATCTACAAGACTGGAGACAGGCAGGTCACACAATCATCTACAAGACTGGAGACATCCAGGTCACATAATCATCTACACGACTGGAGACAGGTAGGTCACACAACCATCTACACGACTGGAGACAGACACGACACACAATCATCTACAAGACTGGAGACAGGCAGATCACACAATCATCTACAAGACTGGAGACAGGCAGGTCCCATAATCATCTACAAGACTGGAGACGGGCAGGTCACACAATCATCTACAAGACTGGAGATAGGCAGGTCACACAATCATCTACAAGACTGGAGACAGGCAGGTCACACAATCATCTACAAGACTGGAGACAGGCAGGTCACGCAATCATCTACAAGACTGGAGATAAGCAGGTCACACAATCATCTACAAGACTGGAGACAGATACGACACACAATCATCTACAAGACTGGAGACAGGCAGGTCACACAATCATCTACAAGACTGGAGACAGGCAGGTCACACAATCATCTACAAGACTGGAGATAGGCAGGTCACACAATCATCTACAAGACTGGACAACAGACTGGACACACCCAGTGTTCAGTGGGTCGCTATGAATCCGTGAAAGGCTGTAAGTTTTAAGGCCTGTAAGTGTTAAGGCTTATAAGTGTTAAGGCCTGTAAGGGTTAAGCCTGTAAGTGTTAAGGCTTATAAGTGTAAAGGCCTGTAAGGGTTAAGGCCTGTAAGTGTTAAGGCTTATAAGTGTTAAGGCTTATAAGTGTTAAGGCTGTAAGTGTTAAGCCTGTAAGTGTTAAGCCTGTAAGTGTTAAGGCTGTAAGTGTTAAGCCTGTAAGTGTTAATGCCTGTAAGTGTTAAGGCCTGTAAGGGTTAAGTCCCGCCAGAGTTGGTCACACAAAAAGTCACTCCCAAAGAAAAACAACTTAGATGGCCACGACAGTCCTGCTCTGAACATGTTGGACAGCGCTTATCAAACTGTCAACTAGGCCTCATGGTATGTCCATCACCAGCGTTTTCAACCTTTCGTTCTCTCACCTTCATTCCGGTACTTGTTTGATTTTTGCTGCATCTGTTTAGCTTTCTTCATCAGATCTTCTCTCTCTCTGCCTTGGTCTTGCCTTGCCTGTTTGGTCTCGTGTATGTCCTTGATCAGCTGGTTTCCTGGCAAACACAAGCAGAAGAAACATTTCTGGGGGTGGCAACAATAAGTGAAGACAGTTCTGTATAGCTAGCACTGCTGTCGGCGATAACGTGTAAGAGATAGGATTGTGTTAGGTCTGATTATTATCTTGGGTAGTGAGGTCATGTGTACCGGGTCTAAGGTGAGGTGAGGTGAGGTGGTCATGGGTACCGGGTCTAAGGTGAGGTGAGGTGAGGTGGTCATGTGTACCAGGTCTAAGGTGAGGTGAGGTAAGGTGGTCATGTGTACCAGGTCTAAGGTGAGGTGAGGTGAGGTGAGGTAGCCATATGTACTAGGTCTAAGGTGAGGTGAGGTGAGGTGGTCATGTGCACCAGGTCTAAGGTGAGATGAGGTAAGGTGGTCATGTGTACCAGGTCTAAGGTGAGGTGAGGTGAGGTGGTCATGTGTACCAGGTCTAAGGTGAGGGGAGGTGAGGTGGTCATGTGTACCTGGTCTAAGGTGCGATGAGGTGAGGTAATCATGTGTACTAGGTCTAAGGTGATAAGGTGAGGTGAGGTGGCCATGTGTACCAGGTCTAAGGTGAGGTGAGGTGGTCATGTCTACTAGGTCTAAGGTGAGGTGAGGTGAGGTGGTCATGTGTACCAGGTCTAAGGTGAGGTGAGGTAAGGTGGTCATGTGTACCTGGTCTAAGGTGAGGTGAGGTGAGGTGGTCATGTGTACCAGGTCTAAGGTGAGGTGAGGTGAAGTGGTCATGTGTACTAGGTCTAAGGTGAGGTGAGGCGAAGTGAGGTGGTCATGTATACTAGGTCTAAGGTGATAAGGTGAGGTGAGGGGGTCATGTGTACCAGGTCTAAGGTGAGGTGAGGTGAGGTGAGGTGGCCATATGTACTAGGTCTAAGGTGAGGTGAGGTGAGGTGGTCATGTGCACCAGGTCTAAGGTGAGGTGAGGTAAGGTGGTCATGTGTACTAGGTCTAAGGTGAGGTGAGGTGAGGTGGTCATGTGTACCAGGTCTAAGGTGAGGTGAAGTGGTCATGTGTACTAGGTCTAAGGTGAGATGAGGTGGTCATGTGTACCAGGTCTAAGGTGAGGTGAGGTGAGGTGGTCATGTGTACCAGGTCTGAGGTGAGGTGAGGCGAAGTGATCATTTCTACTAGGTCTGAGGTGAGGTGAGGCGAAGTGATCATTTCTACTAGGTCTGAGGTGACTAACTTTCAAGTGACTGCCGCTGATGTTTCTGCTGGGTAGACTCCCAGTTCATGGCCGTGTCCTCGTCACCAGATGAACTGTGATGTGTCGACACCCCACGCCCAGCCTGTGGGAAGACAAGTCGGATCTGTCTGTCAGGCTCAGTTTAACATCTTTTTTTTGTGCGTATTTTGCTCATTCCAGACACAAGTTTACCTTGGTAATTTATCATTTCAGACATAATTTTACATGGATAATTTATCATTCCAGACACAAGTTTACCTGGGTAATGTATCATTTCAGACACAAGTTTAACTGGGTAATTTATCATATCAGTCATAACTTTAACTGGATAATTTATCATTCCAGACACAAGTTTACCTGGGTAATTTACCATTTCAGACACAAGTTTACCTGGGTAATTTATCATTTCAGACATAACTTTACCTGGATAATTTATCATTCCAGACACAAGTTTATCTGGGTAATTTATCATTTCAGACATAACTTTACCTGAATAATGTATCATTCCAGACACAAGTTTACCTGGATAATTTATCATTTCAGAGACAAGTTTACCCTGGTAATTTATCATTTCAGACACAAGTTTACCTGGGTAATTTATCATTCCAGACACAAGTTTACTTGGGTAATTTATCATTCCGGACACAAGGTTACATGGGTAATTTATCATTCCAGACACAAGTTTACTTGGGTAATTTATCATTACAGACACATGTTTACCTGGGTAATTTATCATTTCAGACACACGTGTACCTGGGTAATTTATCATTACAGACACAAGTTTACCTGGGTAATTTATCATTCCAGACACAAGTTTACTTGGGTAATTTATCATTCCGGACACAAGGTTACCTGGGTAATTTATCATTCCAGACACAAGTTTACTTGGGTAATTTATCATTCCGGACACAAGGTTACATGGGTAATTTATCATTCCAGACACAAGTTTACTTGGGTAATTTATCATTACAGACACATGTTTACCTGGGTAATTTATCATTCCAGACACACGTTTACCTGGGTAATTTATAATTCCAGACAAAAGTTTACCTGGGTAATTTATCATCTCAGACCGACGTTCACTTGATTAGTTGAACAAAGTACCGATGTGTCATCTAGAAGTGCTGGTATGTTATTTTTTTCATTAGCTAAAGCTGGAGGCCCTCGTGCACAGCGGCACTCCGTGGTGGCCTTTGACGGTATGATACAGTGGCCCTAATCTTTGATCCTTGAGTAACAAAAGGGTGTCTCTCTCTCCGACACATACACTTAACTTAACGTCTTTATGCTGATTTAGAAGACTCTGCAGAGTCTGTATACAATCGGTTTCATTTACATTACCTTGCTCTAAAAGCTATGTGCGTCCAATCTATTGTTGAATGCATTAATTGTCCCTGCCCCCACTACTTCGTGTGGCGATGCATTCCAAGCATTCACCACTCTCTGACTAAAAAAAAATATCCTAATATCTAATCTGGATCTATCTTTAGTTAATTTGTAGCTATGCCATCTTGTTCTTGTAGGTGGCTGTATTTTAAAACAAATCTTCTTATAGTCTAATTTATCAGATAAACCTACCTATTAAGTCGTATTTTCCTTAGGACCAAACCAGAATATCTACATCACAATAGCTACATCACAAAAGCTACATCACAATAGTCACCACACAATAGCTACATCACAAAAGCTACATCACAATAGTTACATCACGATAGCTACATCACAATAGCTAGATCCCAAGATCAAAGAGTCACGGTCATGCACAAGCAGAAATGAAACAATTACAAAACCAAAAGCCTAATAAATAGCCTAACATGTCAGAGACCAGCCGCACATACGACACTAGAACAATGGCCAGAAAATACACGAATGGGATAACAAAGTTTGACCAATTGAAACACAGAAAAACCTGGCCTGTTCGTCTGGGATGTTTGTACAGTGAGTCCGTAGTGCGCAGATAGTCCGAGTGTCCTCCACTCTTCTCCTGCTCACTTTCCTTCTCTGAGGTGGGGACTCTCTCCATGTGACTCAGTCTGGTCTGTCTGTGGGAGGATAATTCAGGATGGAATACAAGCATATCGTCTGCTGCAAGCGTTTGTGTGTCAGTGGACGGAACTATTAGTCACCTCTGTCAAAAGGCGATGTCTATATTTGCCTTCAATCTATGGAGGTTGGGACAAGAGATTAACGTCTGGTCAGGCAAAACATACTGATCAGACTATGTTAGTCAGGACCAGGTAAAATATACTGATCAGACTATGTTAGTCAGGACCAGGTAAAATATACTGATCAGACTATGTTAGTCAGGGCCAGGTAAAACCCACAGACCAATACCCACACCTGACTTTCACACAGTTCTCCATGGATACAGGCTGTTTTATGGGAGCCCGGCAAACGGCGTGGTGGTCAGCGTGGTCCGTGTACTAGTGAGCGACAAGTAGATGAAGTTAACCTTAGCACAACCGCCTGGTTGACCATTATCTACCTTCATCAGCACGCTCGGGATGTGAGTAAGCTACTGCAAATAGCCATTTGACGCCCTGTTTAGGGCACACAAATGGCGCAGAAGTTAGCACTCATTTGTCAGCGTATGCCAAGTGTGTGTGAGATGGGTTCCTTGGGTCTAGGAAAGTGTATGTGAGATGGGTTCCTTGGGTCTAGGAAAGTGTGTGTGAGATGGGTCCCTTGAGTCTAGGAAAGTGTGTGTGAGATGGGTTCCTTGGGTCTAGGAAAGTGTGTGTGAGATGGGTCCCTTGGGTCTAGGAAAGTGTGTGTGAGATGGGTCCCTTGGGTCTAGGAAAGTGTGTGTGAGATGGGTTCCTTGGGTCTAGGAAAGTGTGTGTGAGATGGGTCCCTTGGGCATAGGAAAGTGGGTCCGAGATGGGTCCCTTGGGTATAGGAAAGTGGGTCCAAGATGGGTCCCTTGGGTATAGGAAAGTGGGTCCGAGATGGTTCCCTTGGGTATAGGAAAGTGGGTCCGAGATGGGTCCCTTGGGTATAGGAAAGTGGGTCCGAGATGGGTCCCTTGGGTATAGGAAAGTGGGTCCGAGATGGTTCCCTTGGGTATAGGAAAGTGGGTCCGAGATGGTTCCCTTGGGTATAGGAAAGTGGGTCCGAGATGATTCCCTTGGGTATAGGAAAGTGAGTCCGAGATGGTTCCCTTTGGTATAGGAAAGTGGGTCCGAGATGATTCCCTTGGGTATAGGAAAGTGAGTCCGAGATGGTTCCCTTTGGTATAGGAAAGTGGGTCCGAGATGGTTCCCTTTGGTATAGGAAAGTGGGTCCGAGATGGTTCCCTTTGGTATAGGAAAGTGAGTCCGAGATGGTTCCCTTTGGTATAGGAAAGTGGGTCCGAGATGGTTCCCTTTGGTATAGGAAAGTGGGTCCGAGATGGTTCCCTTTGGAATAGGAAAGTGGGTCCGAGATGGTTCCCTTTGGTATAGGAAAGTGGGTCCGAGATGGTTCTCTCGCAATTCCTCAGCACGATAATACTCGCCCACACGTGGGTCGCTAGGTAGTGGATGCATTGGAGCGTCTCACGTTTGACGACATTTGACCGCACCCATCGCACAGCTCCGAACTGACACCTTGTGGCTTCTTCCTCTTTCCGAAGCTGAAGGAACACCTCAAGGAATACCTACAAGAACACCCCTAGGAACACCTCAAGGAATACCTCCAGGAACACCTCCAGGAACACCCCCAGAAAGATCTCAAGGAATACCTCCAGGAACACCTCCAGGAACACCTCAAGAAATACCTCCAGGAACACCCCCAGGAACACCTCAAGGAACACCTCCAGGAACACCTCCAGGAACAGCCCAAGGAATACCTCCAGGAACACCTCAAGGAATACCTCAAGGAATACCTCCAGGAACACCTCAAGGAATACCTCAAGGAACACCTCAAAGAACACCTCAAAGAACACCCCAAGGAACACCTCAAAGAACACCCCAAGGAACACCCCAAGGAACACCCCAAGGAACACCTCAAAGAACACCTCAAAGAACACCCCAAGGAACACCCCAAGGAACACCCCAAGGACCACCTCAAGCGACATCGTTACTCCTCTGACGAGCTGTTGACGTACCTGGTTCCGGGAGTAGACGTGGGATGTGTTCCTCTACTGGACGCTACAGCTTGTCCGACGCTGACGTCTGTGTGTAGACCTGGATGGTGACCCGGATGATGACTACATTGTATAATAATGACACATCACCTAAACGACACTGCCAGCTTGACTCGGAAATATAACTCACGTGTCAATCTTGCACATTCATGAAATGATCTCCTCAAAGACAAGGCTTTTCAGATCGCCATCTTGTGTACGGGCATGTTAGGTGTAAACGTATGAATAGCGTTATAAATATATGACGTGTACCAGTTATCCTATTAGAAATATCAAACATGTACACATGTTCACAATTCACACAATTGAGCCTAGCAGACAGATACAGCCACACAAATATGGCTGACTTGCCAGGGAAACCAATTAAAACCTCAGAGCTTGAGAAGTCCCTTCACTGACAGCTAGGATTAGCATTATCAGATTAAATCGGTCATTAGTAATCGATATTCTACACGCTGTTTCTGGTTTTGGTGGTAGACTATGGGAGACTTCTGTTGGTGGTAGACTATGGGAGACTTCTGTTGGTGGTAGACTATGGGAGACTTCTGTTGGTGGTAGACTATGGGAGACTTCTGTTGGTGGTAGACTATGGGAGACTTCTGTTGGTGGTAGACTATGGGAGACTTCTGTTGGTGGTAGACTATGGGAGACTTCTGTTGGTGGTAGACTATTGGAGACTTCTGTTGGTGGTAGACTATGGGAGACTTCTGTTGGTGGTAGACTATGTGAGACTTCTGTTGGTGGTAGACTATGGGAGACTTCTGTTGGTGGTAGACTATGGGAGACTTCTGTTAGTGGTAGACTATTTGAGCCTTCTGTTGGTGGTAGACTATGTGAGACTTCTGTTGGTGGTAGACTATGGGAGACTTCTGTTGGTGGTAGACTATTGGAGACTTCTGTTGGTGGTAGACTATGGGAGACTTCTGTTGGTGGTAGACTATGTGAGACTTCTGTTGGTGGTAGACTATGTGAGACTTCTGTTGGTGGTAGACTATGGGAGACTTCTGTTGGTGGTAGACTATGGGAGACTTCTGTTGGTGGTAGACTATGTGAGACTTCTGTTGGTGGTAGACTATGGGAGACTTCTGTTGGTGGTAGACTATGGGAGACTTCTGTTGGTGGTAGACTATGTGAGACTTCTGTTGGTGGTAGACTATGGGAGACTTCTGTTGGTGGTAGACTATGGGAGATTACGGTTTGTCTAGCTCTTGACATGACTCTTCGACTTAGTTGCTGTCATCCTGTCATCCTGTTGGTACACCCAGGAAGACCTGTTTGTCCACTTCACCCTCTCTATAATTGTCTTAATCGTTTATTTCTGATACATCCTGAGAGTTGATGTTGGGTTTATGATGTTGTGTCTCTTGATGTTGTGTCTCTTGATGTTGTGTCTCTTGATGTTGTGTCTCTTGATGTTGTGTCTCTTGATGTTGTGTCTCTTGATGTTGTCTCTTGATGTTGTGTCTCTTGATGTTGTGTCTCTTGATGTTGTGTCTCTTGATGTTGTGTCTCTTGATGTTGTGTCTCTTGATGTTGTGTCTCTTGATGTTGTGTCTCTTGATGTTGTGTCTCTTGATGTTGTGTCTCTTGATGTTGTTTCTTGATGTTGTGTCTCTTGATGTTGTGTCTCTTGATGTTGTGTCTCTTGATGTTGTGTCTCTTGATGTTGTTTCTTGATGTTGTGTCTCTTGATGTTGTGTCTCTTGATGTTGTGTCTCTTGATGTTGTGTCTCTTGATGTTGTGTCTCTTGATGTTGTCTCTTGATGTTGTCTCTTGATGTTGTGTCTCTTGATGTTGGTTTTATGATGTTGTGTTTCTTGATGTTGTGTCTCTTGATGTTGTCTCTTGATGTTGTCTCTTGATGTTGTGTCTCTTGATGTTGTCTCTTGATGTTGTCTCTTGATGTTGTCTCTTGATGTTGTCTCTTGATGTTGTCTCTTGATGTTGTGTCTCTTGATGTTGTCTCTTGATGTTGTCTCTTGATGTTGTCTCTTGATGTTGTCTCTTGATGTTGTGTCTCTTGATGTTGTCTCTTGATGTTGTCTCTTGATGTTGTCTCTTGATGTTGTGTCTCTTGATGTTGTCTCTTGATGTTGTCTCTTGATGTTGTCTCTTGATGTTGTCTCTTGATGTTGTCTCTTGATGTTGTCTCTTGATGTTGTCTCTTGATGTTGTGTCTCTTGATGTTGTGTCTCTTGATGTTGTGTCTCTTGATGTTGTGTCTCTTGATGTTGTCTCTTGATGTTGTGTCTCTTGATGTTGTCTCTTGATGTTGTGTCTCTTGATGTTGTCTCTTGATGTTGTCTCTTGATGTTGTCTCTTGATGTTGTCTCTTGATGTTGTCTCTTGATGTTGTGTCTCTTGATGTTGTCTCTTGATGTTGTCTCTTGATGTTGTGTCTCTTGATGTTGTGTCTCTTGATGTTGTCTCTTGATGTTGTGTCTCTTGATGTTGTGTCTCTTGATGTTGTCTCTTGATGTTGTGTCTCTTGATGTTGTGTCTCTTGATGTTGTGTTTCTTGATGTTGTCTCTTGATGTTGTGTCTCTTGATGTTGTGTCTCTTGATGTTGTCTCTTGATGTTGTGTCTCTTGATGTTGTGTCTCTTGATGTTGTCTCTTGATGTTGTCTCTTGATGTTGTGTCTCTTGATGTTGTGTCTCTTGATGTTGTCTCTTGATGTTGTGTCTCTTGATGTTGTGTTTCTTGATGTTGTCTCTTGATGTTGTGTCTCTTGATGTTGTGTCTCTTGATGTTGTCTCTTGATGTTGTCTCTTGATGTTGTGTCTCTTGATGTTGTGTCTCTTGATGTTGTGTCTCTTGATGTTGTGTCTCTTGATGTTGTGTCTCTTGATGTTGTGTCTCTTGATGTTGTGTCTCTTGATGTTGTGTCTCTTGATGTTGTGTCTCTTGATGTTGTGTCTCTTGATGTTGTGTCTCTTGATGTTGTGTCTCTTGATGTTGTGTCTCTTGATGTTGTGTCTCTTGATGTTGTGTCTCTTGATGTTGTGTCTCTTGATGTTGTGTCTCTTGATGTTGTGTCTCTTGATGTTGTGTCTCTTGATGTTGTGTCTCTTGATGTTGTGTCTCTTGATGTTGTCTCTTGATGTTGTGTCTCTTGATGTTGTGTCTCTTGATGTTGTTTCTTGATGTTGTGTCTCTTGATGTTGTGTCTCTTGATGTTGTGTTTCTTGATGTTGTCTCTTGATGTTGTGTCTCTTGATGTTGTGTCTCTTGATGTTGTCTCTTGATGTTGTGTCTCTTGATGTTGTGTCTCTTGATGTTGTCTCTTGATGTTGTCTCTTGATGTTGTGTCTCTTGATGTTGTGTCTCTTGATGTTGTCTCTTGATGTTGTGTCTCTTGATGTTGTGTTTCTTGATGTTGTCTCTTGATGTTGTGTCTCTTGATGTTGTGTCTCTTGATGTTGTCTCTTGATGTTGTCTCTTGATGTTGTGTCTCTTGATGTTGTGTCTCTTGATGTTGTGTCTCTTGATGTTGTGTCTCTTGATGTTGTGTCTCTTGATGTTGTGTCTCTTGATGTTGTGTCTCTTGATGTTGTGTCTCTTGATGTTGTGTCTCTTGATGTTGTGTCTCTTGATGTTGTGTCTCTTGATGTTGTGTCTCTTGATGTTGTGTCTCTTGATGTTGTGTCTCTTGATGTTGTGTCTCTTGATGTTGTGTCTCTTGATGTTGTGTCTCTTGATGTTGTGTCTCTTGATGTTGTGTCTCTTGATGTTGTTTCTTGATGTTGTGTCTCTTGATGTTGTCTCTTGATGTTGTGTCTCTTGATGTTGTGTCTCTTGATGTTGTGTCTCTTGATGTTGTGTCTCTTGATGTTGTGTCTCTTGATGTTGTTTCTTGATGTTGTGTCTCTTGATGTTGTGTCTCTTGATGTTGTGTCTCTTGATGTTGTGTCTCTTGATGTTGTGTCTCTTGATGTTGTCTCTTGATGTTGTCTCTTGATGTTGTGTCTCTTGATGTTGTGTCTCTTGATGTTGTGTCTCTTGATGTTGTGTCTCTTGATGTTGTGTCTCTTGATGTTGTCTCTTGATGTTGTGTCTCTTGATGTTGTGTCTCTTGATGTTGTGTCTCTTGATGTTGTCTCTTGATGTTGTGTCTCTTGATGTTGTGTCTCTTGATGTTGTCTCTTGATGTTGTCTCTTGATGTTGTCTCTTGATGTTGTGTCTCTTGATGTTGTGTCTCTTGATGTTGTCTCTTGATGTTGTGTCTCTTGATGTTGTGTCTCTTGATGTTGTGTCTCTTGATGTTGTGTCTCTTGATGTTGTGTCTCTTGATGTTGTGTCTCTTGATGTTGTGTCTCTTGATGTTGTGTCTCTTGATGTTGTGTCTCTTGATGTTGTGTCTCTTGATGTTGTGTCTCTTGATGTTGTGTCTCTTGATGTTGTGTCTCTTGATGTTGTGTCTCTTGATGTTGTGTCTCTTGATGTTGTCTCTTGATGTTGTGTCTCTTGATGTTGTGTCTCTTGATGTTGTGTCTCTTGATGTTGTGTCTCTTGATGTTGTCTCTTGATGTTGTGTCTCTTGATGTTGTGTCTCTTGATGTTGTGTCTCTTGATGTTGTGTCTCTTGATGTTGTGTCTCTTGATGTTGTCTCTTGATGTTGTGTCTCTTGATGTTGTGTCTCTTGATGTTGTGTCTCTTGATGTTGTGTCTCTTGATGTTGTGTCTCTTGATGTTGTGTCTCTTGATGTTGTGTCTCTTGATGTTGTGTCTCTTGATGTTGTGTCTCTTGATGTTGTCTCTTGATGTTGTGTCTCTTGATGTTGTGTCTCTTGATGTTGTGTCTCTTGATGTTGTCTCTTGATGTTGTCTCTTGATGTTGTGTCTCTTGATGTTGTGTCTCTTGATGTTGTCTCTTGATGTTGTGTCTCTTGATGTTGTGTCTCTTGATGTTGTCTCTTGATGTTGTGTCTCTTGATGTTGTGTCTCTTGATGTTGTGTCTCTTGATGTTGTGTCTCTTGATGTTGTGTCTCTTGATGTTGTCTCTTGATGTTGTGTCTCTTGATGTTGTGTCTCTTGATGTTGTCTCTTGATGTTGTGTCTCTTGATGTTGTGTCTCTTGATGTTGTCTCTTGATGTTGTGTCTCTTGATGTTGTGTTTCTTGATGTTGTCTCTTGATGTTGTGTCTCTTGATGTTGTGTCTCTTGATGTTGTGTCTCTTGATGTTGTCTCTTGATGTTGTGTCTCTTGATGTTGTGTCTCTTGATGTTGTGTCTCTTGATGTTGTGTCTCTTGATGTTGTGTCTCTTGATGTTGTGTCTCTTGATGTTGTGTCTCTTGATGTTGTCTCTTGATGTTGTGTCTCTTGATGTTGTCTCTTGATGTTGTGTCTCTTGATGTTGTGTCTCTTGATGTTGTGTCTCTTGATGTTGTGTCTCTTGATGTTGTGTCTCTTGATGTTGTGTCTCTTGATGTTGTCTCTTGATGTTGTGTCTCTTGATGTTGTGTCTCTTGATGTTGTCTCTTGATGTTGTGTCTCTTGATGTTGTGTCTCTTGATGTTGTGTCTCTTGATGTTGTCTCTTGATGTTGTGTCTCTTGATGTTGTGTCTCTTGATGTTGTCTCTTGATGTTGTGTCTCTTGATGTTGTCTCTTGATGTTGTGTCTCTTGATGTTGTGTCTCTTGATGTTGTGTCTCTTGATGTTGTGTCTCTTGATGTTGTGTCTCTTGATGTTGTCTCTTGATGTTGTGTCTCTTGATGTTGTGTCTCTTGATGTTGTCTCTTGATGTTGTGTCTCTTGATGTTGTGTCTCTTGATGTTGTCTCTTGATGTTGTGTCTCTTGATGTTTTCCTCTTATGTCCCTGACTTTCTCTAGTCCCGTTGGTGAAGTCTCAGAAGCTATCATTTATCGACCACATCGTGCACCACCACCACCACCACCACCACCACCACCACCACCACCACCACAGGCACACACCTGTCCTATTCTGTTTCATCTCTGAACCCCTCGTTCCAACACAGTTTTCAACAAAATATTATTCCAGACTTCGCCTCTTTAAGGTTTGTCTGTCTGGTTTGTCTGTCTGGTTTGTTTGTCTGTCTGGTTTGTTTGTCTGTCTGGTTTGTCTGTCTGGTTTGTTTGTCTGAAATGTTTGACTGCTGTCTTTCTTCTTGTTACTCCCATTGTGTCAAATACTTCCTTTTTCAATGTCCCTAGCCTTGCTCGTGGTGGCGCCCAATTCTTCTGTACACCCACACCTTCCCCCCCCTCCCCCTACACACCTCAAGGACCCCATCAGGGTCGCTGTTGCTATGGTAACGCTAAGATCTACTTGCGTGTAAGTCCGTAGAAAAAGTATGGAAAACATGAATCAGAGACCAATACACAAGAAAAC
Source organism: Ariolimax columbianus (assembly GCA_036924085.1). Classification (NCBI taxonomy): domain Eukaryota; kingdom Metazoa; phylum Mollusca; class Gastropoda; order Stylommatophora; family Arionidae; genus Ariolimax; species Ariolimax columbianus. Next base: position 1,105,050 of record JAVGWX010000008.1, read on the forward strand.
TGCGAGAAGCTGGACAGAATTGGAGAAAATCCATCCGTATAGGTATGCTAGGGCAGGACTGCTTGTGGAGGACTGCTTGTGGAGGAATGTTTGTGGAGGACTGTTTGTGGAGGAATGTTTGTGATGACCTATACAGCCACATGTAATAAGGACAAGAAAGAAAAAGATTGACTTGCTAACCGCATTGTTTTGTTATGATCTGATGCAGACCGTCACTACTGCTTACCTGGAACTGCTGTCGAGCTGGTGTCCATCTCGTCTGCTGTAGGCGTCCTTGCTGTAGGCGTCGTTGTGCCGACGGTCCTGGTCACCTTCTGGTGACCAATGTGGGTTATGTAGATCAGGAGGAAGTTCAAGGTCAGAAATTGGGGCATTAGCTCTCTGGTGCGTGTTTATGGCATGTCTTTCCCCTGACTGGTGCATGTTTATGGCATGTCTTTCCCCTGACTGGTGCATGTTTATGGCATGTCTTTCCCCTGACTGGTGCATGTTTATGGCATGTCTTTCCCCTGACTGGTGCATGTTTATGGCATGTCTTTCCCCTGACTGGTGCGTGTTTATGGCATGTCTTTCCCCTGACTGGTGCATGTTTATGGCATGTGTTTCTCCTGACTGATCCGTGTTATGGCATGGGTTTCCCCTGACTGGTGCGTGTTTATGGCATGTGTTTCCCCTGACTGGTGCGTTTTTATGGCATGTGTTTCCCCTCACTGGTCCGTGTTTATGGCATGTGTTTCCCCTAACTGGTGCGTGTTTATGGCATGTGTTTCCCCTAACTCGTCCGTGTTAATGGCATGTGTTTCCCCTGACTGGTGCGTCTTTATGGCTTGTGTTTCCCCTGACTGGTGCGTGTTTATGGCATGTGTTTCCCCTGACTGGCGCGTGTTTATGGCATGTGTTTCCCCTGACTGGTGCGTGTTTATGGCATGTGTTTCCCCTGACTGGTGCGTGTTTATGGCATGTGTTTCCCCTGACTGGTGCGTTTGTATGGCATGTGTTTCCCCTGACTGGTACGTGTTTATCGCATGTGTTTCCCCTGACTGGTGCATGTTTATGGCATGTGTTTCCCCTGACTGGTGCATGTTTATGGCATGTGTTTCCCCTGACTGGTGCATGTTTATGGCATGTGTTTCCCCTGACTGGTGCGTGTTTATCCTCCGACTAGATAACCCAATCCTTCTCAAGCGTGTCGCTCCTAGTTTCCTGAAACACTGTGTGTTGTTTGTTGTGCGTGAGATGTGCTGGCGTGGGGACTTCCTGAGACTAGGGGGGAGGGGGGATTGTGCTGGTGTGGGGACTTGCTGAGACTAGGGGAGGGGGACTGTGCTGGTGTGGGAACTTCCTGAGACTGGGCGGGGGGAAGGACTGTCCTGGTGTGGGGACTTCCTGAGACTAGGGGGGGGGGGGGTTGCGCTGGTGTGGGGACTTCCTGACAGTAGGGGGGGGGGGAACTGTGCTGGTGTGGGGACTTCCTGAGACTAGGGGGGGGGGTGGGACTGTGCTCGTGTGGGGACTTCCTGAGACTAGAGAGGGGGGGGGACGAACTGTGCTGGTGTGGGGACTTGCTGATACTATGTCCGTTTTGTGGGATGGAAGAAGTGTATCTGAAGTGACGGGGTCACAATCTCTATGGGTAAATGGTTTGAATCTACTAAATCCAGGCGATCTGCTTTGTTCATACGGTACGCTGGAGATTGCAGTGGCTGCATTACCTGGACAAGTGGCAGGTGGACAAAATGGATATCATTTATTAGATGTCAGATGACATGATTCACTTTGGATGTATTTGACTAATGAAGGCTGGTTGAGAAATACCTAAATCCCTTGAGTCGATGTAACTGTAGTGCTACCATTGCCTATGCATTAACACGCAAAATGAAGGACATTACTGGACTCATAATAATAATGGCACGCCCATAATAAAACAATGAATAAATATTACATAACAACAGACGGTTTTTATAACAAATATTTATGTTAATATGAACGGGATTCCTTTGATATCTGCGTGACTCTGATGTTAGATAGAGCACAGACAGACATGACGTTAGGTATACGGTCTTCTTCTATCGCTCCAGAACTTTCTTTCAGTTGTTTGGTCTGGCTACGTACACATGTGACAGCACAGAGCCGTGTTCTGTACATCTGACAGCACAGAGCCAAGTTCTGTAAATCTGACAGCACAGAGCCAAGTTCTGTACATCTGACACCACAGAGCCAAGTTCTGTACATCTGACAGCACAGATCCAAGTTCTGTACATATGACACCACAGATCCAAGTTCTGTAAAGTTGCCAACTACCGAACACAACTGAAGCAATATCTTCTTGGTTCTTGAAACTAGCAGCCGAAAATGGCAGAAACAAGAACAGCTGCAGATACGACAAGTGCGCTATATTAAAGTACATGTACAAGTACATGTACAAGTACATAAAGATATTTATATGTGCTATGTTGAGGTGCGTACACATACATAAAGATATTTATATGTTCTATGTGAAGGTGTGTACACGTATATAAACAGTCTATATGTTCTATGTTGAAGAGCGTACACGTTTATAAACAAATTATATGTTCTATGTTGAGGTGTGTACACGTATATAAACATATTATATGTTCTATGTTGAGATATGTACACGTATATAAACATATTATATGTTCTATGTTGAGGTGTGTACACGAATATAAACATATTATATGTTCTATATTGATGTATGTACAAGTATATAAACATATATGTTCTGTGTTGAGGTGTGTACATGTATATAAACATATTATACGTGCTATGTTGAGGTGTGTACAACTACAGAAAAATGCAATATATACTAGTCTAAGGTGATAACTAATACTGAAACATTAATAACTGATAATTAATGGAACATGACACACAACAAGGTTCAACATCCAAGCTGGAACATGACACACAACAAGGTTCAACATCCAAGCTGGAACATGACACACAACAAGGTTCAACATCCAAGCTGGAACATGACACACAACAAGGTTCAACATCCAAGCTGGAACATGAAACACAAGGTTCAACACCAAAGCTGGAACATGCAATACAACACCATCCAAGCTGGAAAATGCAACACAACAACATAAAAAGCTGGAACATGCAACACAACAACATCCAAGCTGGAAAATGCAACACAACAACATAAAAAGCTGGAACATGCAACACAACAACATCCAAGCTGGAACATGCAACACAACAACATCCAAGCTGGAACATGACACACAACAAGGTTCAACATTCAAGCTGGAACATGCAACACAACAAGGTTGAACATCCAAGCTGGAACATGAAACACAACAAGGTTCAACATCCAAGCTGGAACATGAAACACAATAAGGTTCAACATCCAAGCTGGAACATGAAACACAATAAGGTTCAACATCCAAGCTGGAACATGAAACACAACAACATCCAAGCTGGAGCATGCAACACAAGGTTCAACATCCAAGCTGGAGCATGCAACACAACAATCAAAGCAAAAAGCAAACCCATTTTTTTCCCAAATGCAGTAGGCAAGCTGGTATTACTAACATAGACAAAAAATGTCAAAATGGTTGTGCACTTGGTAACATTGAGCTGGAAGTAGACATACCATATACAAATCTGGCAAGCTATCTCCTGCTGGCGTATGTCCACTCGCACCAGGTGGCAGCAGATGTCAGTTTGGTGTCATGGATGTAAAATACAGGGTGGAGGGTGGGGTAAGGGTACTTCTGGTTATTAATCTTCCAGGAATGTGGCCAGAACGTGCAAAAATGTAGGGATGTCTGGTGACAGGAAATGGGGGCTAGGTTCTACAGCAGACATGAAAAGTCTTGACTGATTGTCTTGCCACTGGTCCAAGGTAGCTCGGGACCAGAGAGTGAGGTTGATGACCAGCACTCACTGTAACCTTAAGACAGTGGAAGTGACGCCATCAAGACAGAATCGTCTGATGATGTCGTCAGCATGGCTTACGATGGGCAACTCACTTTTAAACGGCCCGCGGTTCGCATCCGGTTCCCTCCCTGAATGATCCGGTCTGTGATGAGTCTCTCTCCCCCCCCCCCCCCCCAACCGCAACAGACTGATGACTTTTGTAGTAATTGATGACCAAAATAAAACTACTAGAACCAACTCATAAAATGTGGGAATGGCTTGGCTTGGCTTCCTTTGTTCTCAATCTCCCGCTACCATACCCTGATACGGGCCTAAGTAGCAGAATGTAGTCCCGAGAACGGAATGCGTTGTGTCGTAGTAAAACTTGACTGCGATATTTGCACCTTTTGGTCCAAAGCATTTTTTGAGTATTGGGTTAGCGTTTCCTCTTCGATCCCTTCTCCTTAGCCAGTCTGGCCTGCTGCAGCCTGTTATCCAGGATCATCGGGTGGAGGTGTAGAAGGGTGTTGGAAGCTCTGGTTCGCTGGCTCTGACGCTAGCAGTCTGCTATGGATCGCTGACCACTGCAGCTCATGCACTGCCAAATGTGAGAATGACATTTTAATCTTACAAATAATAAGTTCATTTGAATTGTTTCAAAACTTACTTAGAAGAGAATAACGCCATTTGGAAGAACTTACAGCTGCGAGCCATTTTTGACCGGACTGAAGTTTGTACAATCTCAGACGAGAACGACAAGAACAGATTCAAAACGAGAAAACACTTTTGAGTGTTGCAACTTGTGTTATCTCTCCAAAGATCTGACTGTCTTGTGTCCCATTAAATGCTCCTGGTCCGTTTAAGGCAAAGCGTCATTTCATTCGTTAAGAGAACTTTCCCAAAATAATGTCCCTTAAAATAAACATCCAATAATAGGTAGTTGAACAACCCTCGTGAGATGTCAGTTCCCTGTTACTCTAGTCGCACATTTTCATACTGGCGGAACCACTCTCGTGAGATGTCAGTTCCCTGTTACTCTAGTCGCACATCTTCATACTGGCTGAACCACTCTCGTGAGATGTCAGTTCCCTGTTACTCTAGTCGCACATCTTCATACTGGCTGAACCACTCTCGTGAGATGTCAGTTCCCTGTTACTCTAGTCGCACATCTTCATACTGGCTGAACCACTCTCGTGAGATGTCAGTTCCCTGTTACTCTAGTCGCACATCTTCATATCAATAACACAGCTTCTATGGCATTTGTCAAATTAGTCAAAAGTCATGAATTGTGGTCCAGTAAACATCAACATCATTAGACTATATGTTTAAGTACCACCGTGTGGTCCGGCCCACGAAGATATTGAAAAGTGACTTTCTGGCGCGCACTCTGCGTGTAGTTGACATGTCAGGGCCGTGAAAGTATGTTTTAGGGTTAAGGTCAGGGGTTATTGTGGCAACAGAAGATTACCAGGGGGTATTTTAAATGACACATGAGTCGCGAGTCACTGTGGGTAGTCACGAGTCGCTGTGGGTAGTCACGAGTCGCTGTGGGGAGTCGCGAGTCGCTGTGGGTAGTCGCGAGTCGCTGTGGGTAGACACGAGTCGCTGTGGGGAGTCACGAGTCGCTGTGGGTAGTTACGAGTCACTGTGGGGAGTCACGAGTCGTTGTGGTTAGTCACGAGTCGCTGTGGGGAGTCACGAGTCGCTGTGGGTAGTCACGAGTCGCTGGGGGGAGTCACGAGTCGCTGTGGGTAGTCACGAGTCGCTGTGGGTAGTCACGAGTCGCTGTGGGGAGTCACGAGTCGCTGTGGGTAACAGGTGGGGTGCGGGGGGTGGGGGTGTCAATGATCAGGGGAGTAAGTGATGATATCGCATTGCTGAGGGGGTGAGGAGTGATAAGTCATTGCCGTGAGGGGGTGAGGAGTGATAAGCCATTGCTGAGGGAGGTGAGGAGTGATAAGCCATTGCCGTGAGGGGGTGGTGGTAATATGTCAATGTTAAGGGGTGTGAGAGGGGAGGGGGTGATGTGTCAATGCGGAGGAGTGGGTGGGGTGATAGGGGTGATATGTTAAGGCCGAGGGGGGAGGGTTGGGTGAGAGGGGTGATATGTCAAGGTCAATCCATATGAGATGGGTGATATATCAAAGTCGAGAGGGGGGAGGGGTGGGGGAGTGGGGAGGGGCGGGAAGGCGTGAGAGTGGTTGTGTGCCTATGTCGTGGGCGGTGAGGTTTGAGCTGTAAACGACGAGGGGTTGTGTGGTTGTCACTGTCGTGTGGTAATTGGGTTGGGGGAGGGAGGGAAGTGTTGTGTGGTTGTCGTAGTAAATGAGGCTGTTTGTATGTATGGACACATGTGTGTCTCCTCTCAATGTACGTGTATGTGTACGTGTACGTGTACGTCTATGTGTACCTGTATGTGTACGTGTACGTGTAAGTGTACCTGTATGTGTACGTGTATGTGTACGTGTATGTGTACATGTATGTGTACACGTACGTGTACATGCATGTGTGTGTACATGCATGTTTATGTGTACATGTATGTGTATATGTATGTTTATGTGCACGTGTACGTGTACTTGTATGTTTATGTGTACATGTATGTTTATGTGTATGTGTACGTGTACATGTATGTGTACATGTATGTTTATGTGTACACGTATGTTTATGTGTACGTGTACGTGTACATGTATGTTTATGTGTACATGTATGTTTATGTGTACGTGTACGTGTACATGTATGTTTATGTGTACGTGTACATTTATGTTTATGTGTATGTGTACATATATGTTTATGTGTATGTGTACATGTATGTTTATGTGTACGTATACGTGTACATGTATGTTTATGTGTACATGTATGTTTATGTGTACGTGCACGTGTACATGTATGTTTATGTGTATGTGTACATGTATGTTAATGTGTACATGTATGTTTATGTGTACGTGTACGTGTATGTTTATGTGTACATGTATGTTTATGTGTACGTGTACGTGTACATGTATGTTTATGTGTACATGTATGTTTATGTGTATGTGTACATGTATGTTTATGTTTATGTGTACATGTATGTTTATGTGTATGTGTACATGTATGTTTATGTTTATTAGTATGTGTATGTTTATGTGTATGTGTACATGTATGTTTATGTTTATGAGTACGTGTATGTTTATGTGTATGTGTACATGTATGTTTATGTTTCTGTGTACGTGTATGTTTATGTGTATGTGTACATGTATGTTTATGTGTACGTGTATGTGTAAGTGTAATTGTGCATGTAAGTCGTTCTCTATCCGTTGCCAGTCAATTCTCATTTTTGTTGCTGAGTTACGAGTTGTCGTGTTTTCTTTGTCCTTGACGAAGGTCTTGTTGTGAGTTTCGAGTTTTCTTTGTCCTTGACGAAGGTCTTTTTGTGAGTTACGTTTTGTTTCCGTCTCGGTGCGGCACTTCCTTACCTCTGCTGTCCGGGCATGGCGTCACACGGACTCCAGCATGTCGCGCCTATTGCATGTTTCCTGGAGGTTGGGGCAGGTCATCAGGTGGTCTGGGTCCTGTGTCACATGTGTCATCATCTGTGTATCCCCGTCACATGTGTCATCATCTGTGTATCCCCGTCACATGTGTCATCATCTGTGTATCCCCGTCACATGTGTCATCATCTGTGTATCCCCGTCACATGTGTCATCATCTGTGTATCCCCATCGTTTCATATTCCTCTTGCCCCGTGATACACCAGTTCGGAGTCTGTTCAGCTACTTCCACGTTGTGTATGGTAGATGATGTCCTGGGGCAGGTTCCTCCTGAAGTTTCATCTCTGGAACCTGCATCAATTCGTGCCACCTCCCGATCCGGCGACTTTCAGGGTTTGTCTGTATGGGGTTTGTTAATTTCAGGACGTTATGTCCGGATTTGAGCCTTGTGCTCTGTACCTGATGTCCAAACATTGCCCTGGGTCCTGCTCTGTACCTGATGTCCAAACATTGGGTGCCCTGGGTCGTGCTCCTGTTCTGTTTGACTTCTGCTGCGACGCTTCTTCTGATCTCGATGGTGCTACCCCAATTATGGGTTTTATTTTATCGCTGGGGTGGGTTTGAGGGACCCTGATACTCTCCGGCCAGCCCGCTCTCTGGGGTGGGTTTGAGGGACCCTGATACTTTCCGGCCCGCCCCCTCTCTGGGGTGGGTTTGAGGGACCCTGATACTCTCCGGTCCGCCCACTCTCTGGGGTGGGTTTGAGGGACCCTGATACTCTCCGGCCCGCCCGCTCTCTTGGGTGGGTTTGGGGGACCCTGATACTCTCTGGCCCGCCCCCTCTCTGGGGTGGGTTTGAGGGACCCTGATACTCTCCGGCCCGCCCACTCTCTTGGGTGGGTTTGAGGGACCCTGATACTCTCCGGCCCGCCCCCTCTCTGGGGTGGGTTTGAGGGACCCTGATACTCTCCGGCCAGCCGGCTCTCTGGGGTGGGTTTGAGGGACCCTGATACTCTCCGGTCCGCCCCCTCTCTGGGGTGGGTTTGAGGGACCGTGATACTCTCCGGCCAGCCGGCTCTCTGGGGTGGGTTTGAGGGACCCTGATACTCTCCGGCCCGCCCGCTGTCTGGGGTGGGTTTGAGGGACCCTGATACTCTCCGGCCCGCCCGCTCTCTGGGGTGGGTTTGAGGGACCCTGATACTCTCCGGCCCGCCCCCTCTCTGGGGTGGGTTTGAGGGACCCTGATACTCTCCGGCCCGCCCCCTCTCTGGGGTGGGTTTGAGGGACCCTGATACTCTCCGGCCCGCCCGCTCTCTGGGAGGGGGTTTGAGGGACCCTGATACTCTCCGGCCCACCCGCTCTCTGGGGTGGGTTTGAGAGACCCTGATACTCTCCGGCCCGCCCCCTCTCTGGGGTGGGTTTGAGGGACCCTGATACTCTCCCGCCCGCCCGCTCTCTGGGGTGGGTTTGAGGGACCCTGATACTCTCCGGCCCGCCCGCTCTCTGGGGTGGGTTTGAGGGACCCTGATACTCTCCGGCCCGCCCGCTCTCTGGGGTGGGTTTGAGGGACCCTGATACTCTCCCGCCCACCCGCTCTCTGGGGTGGGTTTGAGGGACCCTGATACTCTCCGGCCCGCCCGCTCTCTGGGGTGGGCTTGAGGGACCCTGATACTCTCCGGCCCGCCCGCTCTCTGGGGTGGGTTTGAGGGACCCTGATACACTCCGGCCCGCCTCTTTTCTTGTGGCCTCAACTAGTTCAGCATGGGCATCATTTGTTTGGTGTAACACAGGACACGTGACGTCGTCCGGAGAACTGGTAGCTGTGCTTCCTGTGGTGTGCGGTAACTGGGCAAGACATACGAATATGTTTATGTGTTGTGCGGTAAGTAGGCAAGACATACGAATATGTTTATGTGTTGTGCGGTAAGTAGGCAAGGCATACGAATATGTTTTTGTAAATGATGTCTGAATCAGTGCCCCATGCCACAAGAGACTGCACGTGTCACCTACTTACCGTTGTAACCGTTCCGGTAGGCGGCTGGGTAACCCCTGTGGGAGGGCGATGTTCTTTGGGATAAAGTGGGCGAGTTGGAGGGTGTGTCGCTTATGGCTAGAGCCTCTCTGACCTCAGGGGTCACCTCAAGGATGTACAGCTCAGGAGCAAATGCCTGGGGACAGAGCGAACCTTTGAGACCAGACCAGTCTTCTGTCTCGGAATTTTAAATAATCATCTCTCTCTCTCTCTCTCTCTCTCTCTCTCTCTCGCTTGCACGCACGTACGCACACATACAGACACATACACGCACCCGCACACACACAACTGCCCCCCCCCCCCGCCCTGTGACAGCATTCACCGTAGGGGGAGCCACTAGAACATTACCAGCGTGTCAATCGGGTGGCGTTGGGTTAGCACTTGACACGACGTGACTTAAATTAATGGGACTTAACGTGGCGTGGTTTGACGTGAAGTGTCCTGGAACTTGGTGTGACTTGACGTGTCGTGACTTGACTTAACGTGGCATGACCTGACTTGGTACGTGACTTGGCTTGACTTGCCGCAACTTGGAACGACTTGTCTTATCAAGACTTGACGTTGCTTGTCGTGACTTTACATGACTTGTCTTGTCGTGACTTGAGTTGGTGTGACTTGGTATGACTTGGCGTGACTTGGCTTGACGTTGCTTGGCGTGACTTGCCGTATTTGACTTGACGTGAGTTCACTTGGTGTGACTTGACTTGCCGTAACTTGGCTTGACGTGACTTCATTTGGTGTGACTTGACTTGACGTGAATTGTCGTAATTTGACTTGACGTAACTTCATTTGGCGTGACTTGACATCAAGTGGCTTGACCTGACATGACTTGACTGGCCTCAATCTACGTTAACTAAGCATTCACTTAATGATGTTGATGACATGAAGACAACCTGTGAAGTTCCCATGCTCTCATTGGCCGGGCTCCCAGACAGACGGAACTGTCTCATCTCGAGAAGTGATGGGCAGGACAAGCCGATGACGCTCCGCTGTTTCTGATCCATGTTTAGAGTATCTCCGGTTTGGGTTGGGTCTCTTCCCATGAAGCTGTGCCCTGATCTTTGTATGAGAACCTCTGTTTATACAAACTTTCATGATTAGTTCTAGCATCGATCCTAGAGAGGGGATGTGACCAGTTCAAACAGATGTCTTATGGGTGTGCTCGTTGCCTAGCCGTCTCTTTCCAGTTGTCTTCCATTACTGGCTCTGTTGTAGGCTCTGTTGTAGGCTCTGTTGTAGACTTTGGTGTAGGCTCTGTTGTAGGCTCTGTTGTAGGCTCTGTTGTAGGCTCTGTTGCAGACTTTGGTGTAGGCTCTGTTGTAGGCTCTGTTGTAGGCTCTGTTGTAGACTTTGGTGTAGGCTCTGTTGTAGGCTCTGTTGTAGACTTTGGTGTAGGCTCTGTTGTAGGCTCTGTTGTAGGCTCTGTTGTAGGCTCTGTTGTAGGCTCTGTTGTAGGCTCTGTTGTAGACTTTGGTGTAGGCTCTGTTGTAGGCTCTGTTGTAGACTTTGGTGTAGGCTCTGTTAAAGGTTCTGTTGTAGGCTCTGTTGTAGACTTTGGTGTAGGCTCTGTTGTAGGCTCTGTTGTAGACTTTGGTGTAGGCTCTGTTGTAGGCTCTGTTGTAGGCTCTGTTGTAGACTTTGGTGTAGGCTCTGTTGTAGGCTCTGTTGTAGGCTCTGTTGTAGGCTCTGTTGTAGATTTTGGTGTGGGCTCTGTTGTAGGCTATGTTGTAGGCTCTGTTGTAGGCTCTGTTGTAGACTTTGGTGTGGGCTCTGTTGTAGTTTCTGTTGTAGGCTCTGTTGTAGACTTTGGTGTAGGCTCTGTTGTAGGCTATGTTGTAGGCTCTGTTGTAGGCTCTGTTGTAGGCTCTGTTGTAGGCTCTGTTGTAGACTCTGTTGTAGGCTCTGGTGTACTGGCTACTTGGTCAGTACTACATGGTACTTGTAGGTCAAGATCTCTTCTACTACACCTGTTGTAGGTCAAGACCTCGTCCACTGGACCTGCTGTAGGTCAAGACCTCTTCTACTGGACCTGTTGTAGGTCAAGACCTCTTCTACTGGACCTGCTGTAGGTCAAGACCTCTTCTACTGGATCTGCTGTAGGTCACATGTCGAACACATCATTATCCGAGTCCGTCAAGATCTGGCGGCGATGAGGCCGATGGCTGCGATTCACTGCGTCAGAGACTCTTATTGATGTTATTTCAGGGGTTGGTCCTTTCCGTAATAGAATATGCCCTGGCAATTCGCACGCTCACCAAGACACAGCTGGAAAGGCTGGAGAGGCTAGAGAGACTGGAAAGACTGGAGAGGCTGGAAAGACTGGAGAGGCTGGAGAGGCTGGAAAGGCTGGAAAGACTGGAGAGGCTGGAGAGGCTGGAAAGGCTGGAGAGGCTGGAAAGGTTGGAGAGGCTGGAAAAGTTTCAGAATGAGGGAATGAGAATCGTTCTGGGTTGTACAAGAGACACGGACTGCCATGAGGTTTCTGTTGGACCTGCCAACTGTTGGCTTTAGGCGGCAGGTGTGTCAGGTTGTACAAGAGACACGGACTGCCATGAGGTTTCTGTTGGACCTGCCAACTGTTGGCTTTAGGCGGCAGGTGTGTCAGGTTGTACAAGAGACACGGACTGCCATGAGGTTTCTTTTGGACCTGCCAACTGTTGGGTTTAGACGGCAGGTGTGTCAGGTTCGAGCTTACCCCTACATCAGCGCGAACGAAGAGCATCCGTTGTATGAGGGGTTACGGAAGACGAAAGGCACACGACTTGGAAAGAGACAATCATGGATGGGCCGGAGATCAATGGACCGAGCTGAAAGGTTGGCGAGTACAGGTGGAGGGCGGGAGATCAATGGACCGAGCTGAAAGGTTGGCGAGTACAGATATAGTGGAGGGCGGGAGATCAATGGACCGAGCTGAAAGGTTGGCGAGTACAGATATAGTGGAGGGCGGGAGATCAATGGACCGAGCTGAAAGGTTGGCGAGTACAGCTATAGTGGAGGGCGGGAGATCAATGGACCGAGCTGAAAGGTTGGCGAGTACAGGTGGAGGGCGGGAGATCAATGGACCGAGCTGAAAGGTTGGCGAGTACAGGTGGAGGGCGGGAGATCAATGGACCGAGCTGAAAGGTTGGCGAGTACAGATATAGTGGAGGGCGGGAGATCAATGGACCGAGCTGAAAGGTTGGCGAGTACAGCTATAGTGGAGGGCGGGAGATCAATGGACCGAGCTGAAAGGTTGGCGAGTACAACTATAGTGGAGGGCGGGAGATCAATGGACCGAGCTGATAGGTTGGCGAGTACAGATATAGTGGAGGGCGGGAGATCAATGGACCGAGCTGATAGGTTGGCGAGTACAGATATAGTGGAGGGCGGGAGATCAATGGACCGAGCCGATATCCAAAACACCGTTAGGGACATTGGCTGGAAGGAAGATTCGGGAGGTGATCCAGACTACGTCCTTGGCGGGACTGGTTGAATTGAGAGTGAAACGAGGGGCGGCGAGGAAGGAACACCACGCGGAGATACAAAGACGTCTGGTAAACCAGCACAGAACCAGAACTGTCAGTCAGTGCTGGCAGACAAACTGATAATGAGATCTGAGCGCGCATGGATTTGTCTTGAGCGCGATGAAGATGATTCGACGACTAACTAACTAACTAATTATCTAACTCTTCCGTTGGACCTGATGTAGGTCAAGACCTCTTCCACTGGACCTGTGGGTTGGAGCTAAGGCTGGAGTTGGATTTGAAGCTGCAGTTAGAGCTGGAGATGGGGTTGGAGCTTGGGCTGGAGATGGGGTTGGAGCTTGGGCTGGAGATGGGGTTGGAGCTTGGGCTGGAGATGGGGTTGGAGCTTGGGCTGGAGATGGGGTTGGAGCTTGGGCTGGAGATGGGGTTGGAGCTTGGGTTGGAGATGGGGATGGAGCTAGAGCTGGAGATGGGGTTGGAGCTTGGGCTGGAGATGGGGTTGGAGCTTGGGCTGGAGATGGGGTTGGAGCTTGGGCTGGAGATGGGGTTGGAGCTTGGGCTGGAGATGGGGTTGGAGCTTGGGCTGGAGATGGGGATGGAGCTAGAGCTGGAGATGGGGTTGGAGCTTGGGCTGGAGATGGGGTTGGAGCTAGAGCTGGAGATGGGGTTGGAGCTAGGGCTGGAGATGGGGTTGGAGCTTGGGCTGGAGATGGGGTTGGAGCTAGAGCTGGAGATGGGGTTGGAGCTAGGGCTGGAGATGGGGTTGGAGCTAGGGCTGGAGATGGGGTTGGAGCTAGGGCTGGAGATGGGGTTGGAGCTAGGGCTGGAGATGGGGTTGGAGCTTGGGCTGGAGATGGGGTTGAAGCTAGGGCTGGAGTTGCTGGAGCTGAGACATTCTGCGGAAGTTGGCCGTAGACCAGACGAAGTGGAGGAAGTTTGTTGCTGGTCATCTTACGTTCTAGCCACTGACTGATTGGTCTGTCATCGGTCAAGGACATATGAAGTGGATCATTCAGTTTCAATGTACACAAACACGGCTGCAACTCATCATGTGCACAAACACGGCTGCAACTCATTATGTATGCAAACACGGCTGCAACTCATCATGTACAGTCACGGCTGTGACGTAACGCTAAGAACGATGCATGGGCACGCTTACCGAAGGTGGCACAAAATGCTTGGCCTTGAGTTGATGTTCTTGTTTGACACGAAGCTGTAATTAGAAACACAATAATTGAGGACAGAAAACTGGGCAGAGCTAACGTACAGAAGAACATGTAGAATCGTTGCTATCATTTATATGAATTGTCCACGTAGTCTGTTATGACGATTGTACCAATAGTCAAATATTGTAATTGTTCATATAGCCAGAGAAAATAATTGATCATTTGAAGATGTGCCGGATATGACATGCCCTTACACAAGCACCCGACTTACATGTACAGTTCAAACATACTGTAACAGCTCTAGCTAGCTGAACTACCGTAACAGATGGTGAAAGAAGTCTGCACTAACTATATTCACACTCAGACTAATTCAAGAAATGAATTAAACACACGTCAACAGATTCTTTATATCTACTAACCATAAATTTGTTACAAATGAAATTCTTTCACACACTTGCTAAAATACTACTACAACTTGATTGACAAACTGAACATGATTGACAAACTAAACTTGATTGATCAACTAAAACTTAATTGACAAACTAAAACTTGATAGACTGGCCGTATGTGGATTACCACAGAATGGAAGATTCGTGTGTGGTCTAAAACTCAGGTGATTCGTCCGTGGTCATGTTCTCCTCGTTGACGGTGGCTTGTAGTGATCGTTGAAGCGCTGAATGGCTGTGCTAGCCAAATATCTCTCTAGTTAGACGCAAGATTCTTGAGATAATTCTGTTAGACGCTGATTCTTGAAACACTTCTGCTAAACGCTTGTGTACAATTCAGGCATCTCGTCGAACTCCAGCTGTTCCTTATTTTATCAACCACTGCGTGTGGGACTTCAAAGTGTAAGAGTCGTTAGTGGACGTACTTGAACACTTTAGGATCTGTCTAACTTTCAGACAAGATCTCAGACGCTTGGTAAATTGGTTAATGAGTAGTTACTGAATGAATCTGTGTAGTTACTGCTTGAAGAAACTACCATGAGATCTGTCTTCGCTGAGAGAACGTTGCTGGAATTCGACGCTGGTAATCTCAGCAGCGAGGTGAATAATAAGTATCAAAGATGGCTACATGGTGCGTGTCTCTCGTGACGCACTACTGTATCTGTTTCTAACACTTGCTATGTGAGACATCAATTTCATTACAATGGAACTGAACATCTGGACTCGTGGTAAAGTATTGTCTGTCAAAACATCTCTCTCTCTCTCTCTCTCTCTCTCGCTCTCTATCTCTCTCTGGGCTCCAAAATCTAACTGCGTTCTCAAGACTCGTCTCTAGACTCCGGCTTGTGTGTTTCGGGAACTGTTTTCCTCTCCTCCCGCTATCTCAAGACGATCCTGTTCTCTCCCCTACTCGAACCGCAATGATTCTGATTTGGGCTTCCCAGCTATCTGTATCATCGCTTTTTCTAGATCAAGTGGTGCGCTAACGACGAGGGGTTCCTGATCTCGTTCCTATGTTTTTCTCACCGAGATTTCAGAAAAACTAGTTAATAGCATGTCCTGTTTCAACTGTCACTGCTAATCACGCAGTAACAGGCGTCCAGGCGTTATGCAAAAATATGTCCATGTTACTTAGTTTAACATCTGCGTGGCTTGCAAATCAACGCTAAGCATTCCACACACTCTTATGTCCTGATTTGAGTACATCTGTACTGGCTAGCTTTGTTAGTTTAATTTTATTTAAAAAACGATGAATGGCAACTGACCACCTGTCTACTCCCGCCCTTTCTAACTTGAATAAAACATGTCTAAAATACTATCCCTAATAAATCTACACAGCCAAGATCTGTTACAATACCTCTCTCCCCCCTCTCACCCACTGACCGTAGTTAAGCTCCTCCCTCCATCCCTCCTCCCTCCCTCCCCTTCCAACCCACTGACCATAGTTAAGCTCCTCACTCCCTCCCTCCCTCCCCTTCTCCCTCCCTCCCTCCCCCTCCTCCCTCCCCTCCCACTTACTGATCATAGTTAAGCTCCTCACTCCCTTCCTCCTCCCTCCCTACGTCCTCCTCCCGCCCCTCCTCCCTCCCCCTCCCCCACTGACCGTAGTTAAGCTCCTCCATCCCTCCCTCCCCCTCCTCCCTACCTCCGTCCCTCCCTCTCCCTCCTTCCATCCATCCCCCTCCTCCCTTCCCCCTCCCACCCACTGACCATAGTTAAGCTCCTCACTCCCTTCCTCCTCCCTCCCTCCCTCCTTCCTCCACCTCCCTCCACTCCTCCATCCCTCCTCCCTCCCTCACTCCCTCCCCTCCTCCCTCCCCCCTCCCCCGCTGACCGTAGTTAAGCTCCTCCCTCCCTCCTCCCTCTCCTCCTCCATCCCTCCCCCTCCCCCACTGACAGTAGTTAAGCTCTTCCCTCCTCCCTCCCCTCCTCCCTAGCTCCCCTTCCCCTACTGACCGTAGTTAAGCTCCTCCCTCCCTACCTCCTCCATCCCTCCCTACCTCCTACCTCCCTCCCCCTCCCCCCTCTTCCTCCCCTCCTCCTTCCCCCTCCCCCACTGACCGTAGTTAAACTCCTCCCTCCCCTCCTCCCTCCTTCCCCCTCCCCCACTAACCGTAGTTAAGCTCCTCCCTACACTCCTCAGGAACACATACTCCCCAGGGACCAGCTGGTCAGAGTGAACACTCAGCTGTTGAACAATCTCGTCCCTGATGTCAACAAGCCTCTGCTCCACAGGGACCCTGGTCAATGTAAACACAAAAAGTGGCAAGGACCGACCAGAAGCAAGTAACAGGTGTAACATCTGATGACAGAGACGGAGAGAAGTCTTAGATAAAGGGTGGAGGAAGGCGATAAAGGGTGGAGGACGGAGATAAAGGGTGGAGGACGGAGATAAAGGGTGGAGGACGGAGATAAAGGGCGGAGGACGGAGATAAAGGGTGGAGGACGGAGATAAAGGGTGGAGGACGGAGATAAAGGGTGGAGGACGGAGATAAAGGGTGGAGGAAGCAGATAAAGGAAACAAGAACAACTTAAATACTGGATATGTGGATGCACGCACACATGGATAGGCCATTTCTTCCAAAGATAGACGCTCCAGTTACAGGCCACATTGGCCTTACAATCTTCGACTTCTTCTTCGTTCGTCCTCAGATCAAGGTTCCGGTTTCTTGTACAAAGGACACCGATGTTTGAAAGGCTGTTGTCATCTGTCCCAATCCTCATTTTGTTGTAAAGATGACCCTTGAGTCTGTTATGCCCAGTTCTCAGTCTGAAGATGACCCTTGAGTCTGTTATGCCCAGTTCTCAGTCTGAAGATGACCCTTGAGTCTGTTATGCCCAGTTCTCAGTCTGAAGATGACCCTTGAGTCTGTTATGCCCAGTTCTCAGTCTGAAGATGACCCTTGAGTCTGTTATGCCCAGTTCTCAGTCTGAAGATGACCCTTGAGTCTGTTATGCCCAGTTCTCAGTCTGAAGATGACCCTTGAGTCTGTTATGCCCAGTTCTCAGTCTGAAGATGACCCTTGAGTCTGTTATGCCCAGTTCTCAGTCTGAAGATGACCCTTGAGTCTGTTATGCCCAGTTCTCAGTCTGAAGATGACCCTTGAGTCTGTTATGCCCAGTTCTCAGTCTGAAGATGACCCTTGAGTCTGTTATGCCCAGTTCTCAGTCTGAAGATGACACTTAGTCTGTTATGCCCAGTTCTCAGTCTGAAGATGACCCTTGAGTCTGTTATGCCCAGTTCTCAGTCTGAAGATGATGACTTGCCTTCTCTAGTTCGTCTTTTTTTCGGAAGTCGTGGTGTTGATCAGCCCATTTTACCCTGAAGTTGGCTTTAATTATGGTCTTGGCCTCATTATATGTGATACTCAGGTCTGTTTGTGGTGATGCTCCTCCACTCTTTGCTAGTTTGTCTGCAGCTTCATTGTCTTCAATATTGCAGTGGGATGGGATCCACTGTATGACCAATCTTGGGTGTTCTGCTGAGAGCTGTGTCAGGGAGAACATACATTGTTCGAGATCTTCATCTTTGTGTTGTTTTAGCACTGCTAATACTGACGAGACATCAGTCAGGAATACTATGTTTTCTTGGTGGATATCTTTATCTTGGATTACAAGCTCAGCTGCGGCGTTCCGTGCCACTGCTTCTGCACGGAAATTATTGAAATATGTTCCCGTAGTTAAAACTCAAATTTTTTCTTCTCCATTCCTTAGTCTGTAATAGACCCCTCCAACTCCATTGGGTGTGGCTTTGTTAGATGAGCCATCTGTATATGCGTGTATCCATGTTTCTGGTGGGTATACTCTCCTAAGATATTTTATGTAATAAAATTCCTTTCTAAAGAAGAAATCACGTGACAATAGCCATAAAACGAACACGCCTCCTACAAACTGTAAGATCATCGGCCCACACAATACAAATGTAGGTACACAGACATGTCTTCGTGTGGGGAGGACAAGCAAGCGGTGGAACAGACTACCGGCTCCACTAGGGAAGCACAGTGACTAGATCATCAACTCAAACACAGGATAAACTGTATGGCGATTAGAGAAGCCTTGAGCTGGACTGTCGGGTCTATGAGGGAGATTGTGTTTGCGAATGCCCACAAGAGAGTAGGGTTACTCTTTTGTGGGCCCTAGATCGGGCGTTAAGTGGCGGGATGTCGTAGCTTTCCTCACATCCCGAGCATGCAGATGAAAGTGGGCCGGGGTCCTCCTTGTGGTTGTGCTATGCTTGGCTTCATCTGCGTGTCGCTCACTACTACGGGGATCACGTCGGACATCACCTTGTTAGCCGAACTGTTGTCCTCGACAACCGTTTCCAGGACGACCAACGAGGAGGTCAGGTGAGGGTCATGGCCAGTATATTTCTTCTGACCCTGGCTAACATTGTCTGACCAGTGTGTTTTGTATGACTCTGGCTAACATTGTCTGACCAGTGTGTTTTGTATGACCCTGGCTAACATTGTCTGACCAGTGTGTTTTGTATGACCCTGGCTAACATTGTCTGACCAGTGTGTTTTGTATGACCCTGGCTAACATTGTCTGACCAGTGTGTTTTGTATGACCCTGGCTAACATTGTCTGACCAGTGTGTCTTACCTGACCAGACGTTAGCCTCATCGTCCCACAGATGTAAAGGTGAGTCTTGATTTCCCCAGTCCTCTCTTCCTCTCAATCTTGCCCTCTAGTACCTTCTGTAGAAGACTTTCATGTCTCATATTGTGTCTCAGCCAATCTTGCCCTCTAGTACCTTCTGTAGAAGACTTTCATGTCTCATATTGTGTCTCAGCCAATCTTGCCCTCTAGTACCTTCTGTAGAAGACTTTCATGTCTCATATTGTGTCTCAGCCAATCTTGCCCTCTAGTACCTTCTGTAGAAGACTTTCATGTCTCATATTGTGTCTCAGCCAATCTTGCCCTCTAGTACCTTCTGTAGAAGACTTTCATGTCTCATATTGTGTCTCAGCCAATCTTGCCCTCTAGTACCTTCTGTAGAAGACTTTCATGTCTCATATTATGACCCAGCCAATCTTTCTTCATTTTGTATAATTTTCAATATTTGTCTTTGTATCCCTAATTTATTGAGGACATTGTCATCAGATCTTCTTTCTATCCAACACTACATTTCCAACGCTTTCAAGTTTGTTTCATCCATCTTGGCTAGAGTTTGTGTTTCAGTCCTATAAAGTGCAGGTTGCCATACATGAGTAACAATTGTTCTGTTCCTCAATTCTATCCAAATATTCTTTCAGCTGTATTTCAATGAAGCCCTTTTTAGCCAATGCAATCCTAGTCTTGATGTTCGTCTCATTGAGTGCATTATCTACGAGGGTTTGTATCAGGAGGCGTGCCGCAGTCTGGGTCATGGATACTTGTGTCAGCCAGCAGGAGGCGTGCCGCAGTCTGGGTCATGGATACTTGTGTCAGCCAGCAGGAGCCGTGCCACAGTCTGGGTCATGGATACTTGTGTCAGCCAGCAGGAGCCGTGCCACAGTCTGGGTCATGGATACTTGTGTCAGCCAGCAGGAGGCGTGCCGCAGTCTGGGTCATGGATACTTGTGTCAGCCAGCAGGAGCCGTGCCGCAGTCTGGGTCATGGATACTTGTGTCAGACAGCAGGAGCCGTGCCGCAGTCTGGGTACTGGATACTTGTGTCAGCCAGCAGGAGCCGTGCCACAGTCTGGGTCATGGATACTTGTGTCAGCCAGCAGGAGGCGTGCCGCAGTCTGGGTCATGGATACTTGTGTCAGCCAGCAAGAGCCGTGCCGCAGTCTGGGTCATGGATACTTGTGTCAGCCAGCAGGAGCCGTGCCGCAGTCTGGGTACTGGATACTTGTGTCAGCCAGCAGGAGGCGTGCCGCAGTCTGGGTCATGGATACTTGTGTCAGCCAGCAGGAGCCGTGCCACAGTCTGGGTCATGGATACTTGTGTCAGCCAGCAGGAGCCGTGCCGCAGTCTGGGTCATGGATACTTGTGTCAGCCAGCAGGAGCCGTGCCACAATATGAGTACTGGATACTTGTGTCAGCCAGCAGGAGCCGTGCCGCAGTCTGGGTCATGGATACTTGTGTCAGTCAGCAAGAGCCGTGCCGCAGTCTGGGTACTGGATACTTGTGTCAGCCAGCAGGAGCCGTGCCACAATATGAGTACTGGATACTTGTGTCAGTCAGCAGGAGGCGTGCCACAGTCTGGGTACTGGATACTTGTGTCAGCCAGCAGGAGCCGTGCCACAGTCTGGGTACTGGATACTTGTGTCAGCCAGCAGGAGCCGTGCCACAGTCTGGAAATTTCTGTCAGTCAGCAGGGGCCGTGCCACAGTCTGAGTACTGGATACTTGTGTCAGCCAGCAGGAGCCGTGCCACAATATGAGTACTGGATACTTGTGTCAGTCAGCAGGAGGCGTGCCACAGTCTGGGTACTGGATACTTGTGTCAGCCAGCAGGAGCCGTGCCACAGTCTGGGTACTGGATACTTGTGTCAGCCAGCAGGAGCCGTGCCACAGTCTGGAAACTTCTGTCAGTCAGCAGGGGCCGTGCGACAGTCTGAGTACTGGATACTTGTGTCAGCCAGCATGAGCCGTGCCGCAGTCTGAGTACCGATATGTTCTATCAGTCAGTAGGAGCCGTGCCACAGTCTGAGTACCGATATGTTCTATCAGCCAGCAGGAGCCGTGCCACAGTCTGAGTACCGATATGTTCTATCAGTCAGCAGGAGCCGTGCCACAGTCTGAATACCGATATGTTATATCAGCCCGCAGAAGCCGTGCCACAGTCTCTGAGTACCGATATGTTCTATCAGTCAGCAGGAGCCGTGCCACAGTCTGAGCACTGCTGATAACACAGCGCAGACTGAAATCCTGGAGCAGGAGACACGGCTGTAGTTACCTGAGCTTACCTGATGATGCCGACTGAGATGGTTTCCGTCACCACGTTGTTGAGGACGTTGTTGAAGTTGTGGCGCCAGAGCTCCGCGGGCATCTTGTACACGTGCAGGTCACACAACTGGGGGGACGAACGCGTGGCATATATTATACACGATACCAAAGTAGTCAAACTGTACTGTCGTTACTACAAGCTGGAGTAAGATGACAAGTAATCACGGAGTGACATGACGAGTAAATATCGAGTGACATGACGAGTAAACACGGAGTGACATGACGAGTAAACACGGAGTGACATGACGAGTAAACACGGAGTGACATGACGAGTAAACATGGAGTGACATGACGAGTAAACATGGAGTGACATGACGAGTAAACACGGAGTGACATGACGAGTAAACATCGAGTGACATGACGAGTAAACATCGAGTGACATGACGAGTAAACATGGAGTGACATGACGAGTAAACATGGAGTGACATGACGAGTAAACACGGAGTGACGTGACGAGTAAACATCGAGTGACATGACGAGTAAACATCAAGTGACATGACGAGTAAACACTGAGTGACATGACGAGTAAACATGGAGTGACATTACGAGTAAACATCGAGTGACAT
This sequence comes from Ariolimax columbianus, assembly GCA_036924085.1. Lineage (NCBI taxonomy): Eukaryota > Metazoa > Mollusca > Gastropoda > Stylommatophora > Arionidae > Ariolimax > Ariolimax columbianus. The sequence continues at coordinate 1,127,000 of JAVGWX010000008.1, forward strand.
GACGAGTAAACACTGAGTGACATGACGAGTAAACATGGAGTGACATTACGAGTAAACATCGAGTGACATGACGAGTAAACATGGAGTGACATTACGAGTAAACATCGAGTGACATGACGAGTAAACATGGAGTGACATGACGAGTAAACATCATCGAGCATTGGATTTGGATATAGTTTCTGTAAATATCTCATTTGTTAAATTCAGATGCGGGAGGACAGGTCCCAAACATACTTCTAATATAATCATTTCAATAGGCAAATACTTCTGTTTGGGGTGAAATGTTGAGATACTTCTGTTGGGTCGGGGGTGGTGGGCTAGGGGAGTGTCACAAGAACCGGTGGGGTCCTGGGTTTCAGAGCGGAAGTTAAGATGGTGCTACTTGTAAAATAGATATCTAAATCAACGAGGGACAGACAGGTGGGACAAACAAAGGGAACACAGAGGGGAAAGACAGGTGGGACAGACAGAGGGGACAGACAGGTGGGGCAGACAAAGGGAACAGACAGAGGGGAAAGACAGGTGGGACAGACAGGTGGGACAGACAGGTGGGACAGACAAAGGGAACAGACAGAGGGGAAAGACAGGTGGGACAAACAAAGGGAACACAGAGGGGAAAGACAGGTGGGACAGGCAGAGGGGACAGACAGGTGGGACAGACAGGTGGGACAGACAGGTGGGACAGACAGAGGGGAAAGACAGGTGGGACAGACAGAGGGGAAAGACAGGTGGGACAAACAAAGGGAACACAGAGGGGAAAGACAGGTGGGACAGGCAGAGGGGACAGACAGGTGGGACAGACAGGTGGGACAGACAGGTGGGACAGACAGGTGGGACAGACAGAGGGGACAGAATCATTGGTGGCGGAGATACAGTGGCTGAAACAGGCAATTCATCATAAAGTGAAACCACAACCCAGGTTACAAAAATAAGAAGAAGAAGAAGAAGAAGAAGAAGAAGAAGAAGAAGAAGAACATCGCATGTATGTAACTATATCCACACACACACATATATAGTCTGCTGGACCAGGTCACAGCACTTTAAGACCTCCCACAGATGTGACTGTCCTGGCCCTGGAGACAACCTCACACAGGTGTGACTGTCTTGGCCCTGGAGACAACCTCACACAGGTGTGACTGTCCAGCCCTGGAGACAACCTCACACAGGTGTAGCAGACCCTCTGCTGCCGTGATCTAACTTAGAACATTCTCACACTCATCCACATCATCATGACCATACTCAGTAAATGACATATCACACATCAGGTGGCATATTTATTATATCATACTCATATCATAGAATGAGTAGAGAAATTACAAACACAATATAATACATATCTTAACTAAACATTCTACTAAAACGGGAATTGTAAGCATTAGCTATTGATGGAATTCCCAACTATCTAAAAACCCAGTTCTATTGCCTTGCAATTACATCACACACACATCGCCTTAACTGCGTCTTCAACACACCTTATCAAATACTCTTCCTCACTGAAATTCCCTCAGGCGGGCGATCTCGACATAACTCGTTCACAATGTGTCCTTGCTTACAAACACACTTTCAGATTATCTATTAATGCAAAACTCACACACCTATTTGAGCGATCCTGTTCTATCACTAAACATTCGTCCAACAGTCTATCAATCGCTCCTCTACCTAAGTCGGTGAGTTAAACATACTATCCACATTCAGTCTCTCTCTCTCACTTTCCTCCATACAGCCTCTCTCTCTCCCTCTCTCCTCCAGCCTCCCGAGCTAAACTTTGTCTCGAGTTATATATCCTCAAGCAAGGCCAGGGCTTGACCAATCGATCTCAGGTATGGTCATCTTCAATCCCAATTGGAACGAAACACTTTGCCCACCTGTCACTCATTCTCTCGCAGCAAGCCCCGCTGCCAATTTCGTCTGTCAATCAATCTCCCCCTACCAAAATCGGAAGGCCAGTGGTCAGTTTCTATCTGTCCACATTCCTTAACCCAACTCTGTTCTCCTTTGCTGAGACGGTGAGTGACCTTGACATGCATTCACGTAGCTTTAAGCTTTAACATGTTCAGGTATCCTAAACTCCCCTTGCTCCGGCGGGAACTGTTACACAGGTGTGACTGTTCTGACCCCAGAGACAACCTCTCACAGGTGTGACTGTTCTGACCCCAGAGACAACCTCTCACAGGTGTGACTGTCCTGACCCCAGAGACAACCTCTCACATGTGTGACTGTTCTGACCCCAGAGACAACCTCTCACAGGTGTGACTGTTCTTACCCCAGAGACAACCTCTCACAGGTGTGACTGTCCTGACCCCAGAGACAACCTCTCACATGTGTGACTGTTCTGACCCCAGAGACAACCTCTCACATGTGTGACTGTTCTGACCCCAGAGACAACCTCTCACAGGTGGGACTGTCCTGACCCCAGAGACAACCTCTCACAGGTGTGACTGTTCTGACCCCCAGAGACAAGAACATTCACCAACTGACAATACTTGTTTCTCCCGTCAAGTAAGTGGCCGTCCAGGGCAGGGCCTGCTTATCCTGGCCCCCAGGTTAGCTCCCTAATCTAAGTAATCCCCCTGACCTCGGGGCTAACGTGTGAAATCTGTTTGTTTCTCCTGGAATATCCGGCTCCCAAGCCGTTGTCAGTCGGCTGGTAACACCTGTGTTTGTTTGATAAGAGTCCGTCTCGAACCGGCATCATCTCGATCGGGTCTCGCAACGTGTGTAGGACAAGTGGTAAATGTGGGCTTCTGAACATGTCGAGACTTGCCAGGCGGGTACTGTGCACCTACATAACAGTATGTCTTCACATTAAAGGAAAACTCACTCCAAAACTTGGGGGATCAGGAACCAGCATGACGTGCTACAACCATCCAATGGCTGTGCCATAAAACTGTGCACAGAAGTCAGCAAGCTGTTGAGAGCTGGGTGAACATGAACGTATACATAGACAAGAGAAAGTCAGCCTATTTAGACAAAAGACTGCATTTATTTACATATAAGAGAAATGGAGGTTGTTAATGAGAAATATAAGAAGAAACGCACAAACACAAGCCAAGCTCATACCTTTGTTACCGACGAGTCTGCTCTATCCAGCGCCATCCTGTCTGTGTTATGTGTCTTGACGCTGCTGTATGACTTGGGGATTGTTCTATTCATGGTCCTGACAAGTCTTGTTCTATCTGACACTGAGACCAGAGCCAAGAACAAAACTGGCTAACACGTTTCCTGGACCCAAGTGGAGGTAGCCCGGTGCCACTAGCCGAGTAGGACGGGCATATCTGCTGTCCCCAGACACAAGGAGCGCGCGGACAGCCGTTTGACGGCTCTTCTCCCACGTGCAGCCAAGAAAATTGTAGGGGAGGGGAGGAGGGGGAAGGGAGTTGAGGTGGGAGGAGGAGGCACTTAGTAACAGGTAAGTAAATTAGGTCACGATAAATGATTATTGTAATACGCCAGGTCACGTGACAGTCGCTCACACAACCTGGTACACAGTCAGGATAGACTGAGAGCAAGTCTCGGTTAATAGACTGATCGTGCCAATAGTTATACTAGCCCTTCTTAGTTCTGGCATGGTGAGAGGAAAATGGGCTGTAGTGAGACCACTAGCAAGGCGCAGCCGTACAAAGGGAAGGCTGACAAGGAAGATGGGCTGTGGTGAGACCACTAGCAAGGCACAGCCGTGCAAAGGGAAGGCTGACAAGGCGCAGCCGTACAAAGGGAAGGCTGACAAGAAAGATGGTCATGTAAGTGCTAGAATAACTTAACGACATGGACAAGAACAAACTTGACAGATGACGACAGGGTCACAGACAATAGATGGAGGACAGTCAATGTAGTCGGTCTTTTGTGTCAGGACGGTAACTGATGTGATCTACTGACCTATTGACCTAGAGACTCTAGCAAATCTGACCTATTGACCTAGAGACTATCTGATCTGACCTACTGACCTATAGACTAGCTGATCTGACCTATTGACCTAGAGACTAGCTGATCTGAACTACTGACCTAGAGACTAGCTGATCTGACCTATTGACCTAGAGACTAGCTGATCTGATCTACTGACCTAGATACTAGCTGATCTGATCTACTGACCTAGAGACTCTAGCTGATCTGATCTACTGACCTAGAGACTCTAGCTGATCTGATCTACTGACCTAGAGACTCAAGCTGATCTGATCTACTAACCTAGAGACTCTATCTGATCTGATCTACTGACCTAGAGACTAGCTGATCTGATCTACTGACCTAGGGACTCTAGCTGATCTTATCTACTGACCTACTGACCTAGAGACTCTATCTGATCTGATCTACTGACCTAGAGACTCTAGCTGATCTGATCTACTGACCTAGAGACTCTATCTGATCTGATCTACTGACCTAGAGACTAGCTGATCTGATCTACTGGCCTACTGACCTAGAGACTAGCTGATCTGATCTACTGACCTAGAGACTCAAGCTGATCTGATCTACTGACCTAGAGACTCTATCTGATCTGATCTACTGACCTAGAGACTCTATCTGATCTGATCTACTGACCTAGAGACTATCTGATCTGATCTACTGACCTAGAGACTAGCTGATATTATCTACTGACCTACTGACCTAGAGACTCTATCTGATCTGATCTACTGACCTAGAGAGACTAGCTGATCTGATCTACTGACCTAGAGACTCTATCTGATCTGATCTACTGACCTAGAGACTCAAGCTGATCTGATCTACTGACCTAGAGACTCTAGCTGATCTGATCTACTGACCTACTGACCTAGAGACTCTATCTGATCTGATCTACTGACCTAGAGACTCTAGCTGATCTGATCTACTGACCTACTGACTTAGAGACTTTCTGATCTGATCTACTGACCTACGACCTAGAGACTTTCTGATCTGATCTGATGACCTTCGACATGGAGAGTCTAATTAATCTGAAAATTTGCTGACATTCGATCTGGAGAAGGTAACTGATCTGATCTCCAATGTGGAGACGGCCACTCATCAGATCAGATACGACAGTTACGCAAGAACAACAACACGGTAATTTTAGAAAAACATGAAATAATATTTTTTTAAAATTAAACTACACATAAGCACACAATAGCGTCATGGGCAGTGGGCCGCAGTCTGGCTCATTTTACTGTCATATATACTGGTTCATTCCCAAACAACTTGTCACCCCTTTCGACCTATCCACGCAGCCCATTTTTGTCATTCTCTAGTGCTAGATCGATACAATATAGACAGGATTCACAAGCGGAACAGGATTCCCAAACGGTACAGGATTCCCCCAAACGGTACAGGATTTTCCCCCCACACCCCAGCTACCCCCCCCCCCCCAAGTACAGGATTCCCCAAAATGGTACATGATTCCATCAGACAGTACAAGATTCCTTCAAACGGTACAGGATTCCCAAACGGTACAGGATTCCCCCAAACGGTACAGGATTCCCCCAAACGGTGCAGGATTCCCCTAAACGGTACAGGATTCCCCAAAACGGTGCAGGATTCCCCCAAACGGTACAGGATTCCCCCAGACGGTATAGGATTACCAAACGGTACAGGATTCCCCCAAACGGTACAGAATTCCCCTAAACGGTACAGGATTCCCAAACGGTACAGGATTCCCAAACGGTACAGGATTCCCCCAAACGGTACAGGATTCCCAAACGGTACAGGATTCCCCCCCCCCCCTCCCTCCCCCGAGGTACAGGATTCTTCCAAATGTACAGGATTTTCCTAAGCGCACAAAAACTGACTCATGGCTAACAAAAGCAAGCACTAGTTCAGCAGGTTGGTGGGCCATGCAACATCCCGGCACTCCAGAGACATCGGATGTGTCGGACATGAAAGACGCGGATATCGCAGTCTCGCTGTAAATAACGACAAAACTAACCTCAGTAAGAATCGACGACTTGACACAATAAAATGGACATCAGGTGTGTGGGTCCAGGTGTTCCACTATTTTTGTGTGGGTCCAGGTGTTCCACTATTTTTGTGTCAGTCCAGGTGTTATAAAGATTTCTATTGGTCAAGACAGCACTATACGTCTGATATCTCTCTAATACAAAACTACATTAAAACCTTTCCCGCCATATTTGGTTTTCCGTTATCGGTGGCTTTGCTGGAGTCCCAGACATTAATAAACAGAGGAACACGCCGGTACAGTCAGACGATATATAACGACCGTTTATCTAAACAAAACATTGCTGTGTCACGAGGTGTGCACATTTGACTGGTTCGCCTCCCACTTACCAATATTAACCGAAGCCAAGTTATTCCGTCTTTAATTTATTGCCGCATACAAGTTTATTCCACAATAGCACTACTGTGAATTTTAATGACATTTGTGTAGGGCTGTATAACGTCAAGACACGTCTGGGGCAACATTTAACGCTGCTATGTTTATGAAACAAAGTCCGGTTTGCTGTCAACTATTGTCATCCAAAAGGAAACAGGAGTTACATTCCCTTGTGAAGCGAGATCAGGTCTTTCAGTGATAATATAAGGTCAGTTCTATTATATGCTCCCGAAACAGGGCATGAAACAAAGTGTTTCACATCCAGACTGTATACCTTCACCAACAGATGTGCCCGTCACATCCACACTGTATACCTTCACCAACAGATGTGCCCGTCACATCCATACTGTATACCTTCACCAACAGATGTCCCCGTCACATCCATACTGTATACCTTCACCAACAGATGTGCCCGTCACATCCATACTGTATACCTTCACCAACAGATGTGCCCGTCACATCCAGACTGTATACCTTCACCAACAGATGTGCCCGTCCCATCCAGACTGTATACCTTCACCAACAGATGTCTCTGTCACAACCAGATTAGAGATTATTGTCCTGATGGAGACTTTCTTTGAGGTTTGCTGGAGAGATTATTGTCCTGATGGAGACTTTCTTTGAGGTTTGCTGGAGAGATTATTGTTTTCTTCTTAGACGTTTGCCAGGAAAAAGATGATTGTGATATTGTGTCCTAGTTTACAGCGAGGCTGCGATATCTACGTCTTTCATCCCGGCATATTAGATTTGGACCGAATTTCTGACCTAGACAGCAAAGCTGCAGCCTGTTTCCAGGGTCGCAATTCGGAGGCAGGATACCGTCTTGGTCAGCTATGGGTCACTGATCCTGACCGCAAGCAGACAGCTATGGGTCACTGATCCTGACCGCAAGCAGACAGCTATGGGTCACTGATCCTGACCGCAAGCAGACAGCTATGGGTCACTGATCCTGACCGCAAGCAGACAGCTATGGGTCACTGATCCTGACCGCAAGCAGACAGCTATGGGTCACTGATCCTGACCGCAAGCAGACAGCTATGGGTCACTGATCCTGACCGCAAGCAGACAGCTATGGGTCACTGATCCTGACCGCAAGCAGACAGCTATGGGTCACTGATCCTGACCGCAAGCAGACAGCTATGGGTCACTGATCCTGACCGCAAGCAGACAGCTATGGGTCACTGATCCTGACCGCAAGCAGACAGCTATGGGTCACTGATCCTGACCGCAAGCAGACAGCTATGGGTCACTGATCCTGACCGCAAGCAGACAGCTATAGGTCACTGATCCTGACCGCAAACAGACAGCATTGAGTCGCTGATCCTGACGCAATCAGCTATCAGTCAGCTATCAATCAGCTCAATCACTGGACCTCCGACCCCGTTGATTGTCCAAAGTGGCGAAAACCGTTCATGGAAAAATTTAGACGATGCGGCGAGCGAGACCATTGATCAACAAAGTTTTGGATCGAACATCGATCTTAGTTTGAAAGTTTCGCTTGTGATGTATTTGTATTCGCTATCTGCTGTTCTGATGCTGTCATCGACTCATCTTCAAACTTGACTGGAGAGATAAGATAATTGACTGGAGAGATAAGATAATTGACTGGAGAGATAAGATAATTGACTGGAGAGATAAGATAATTGACTGGAGAGATAAGATAATTGACTGGAGAGATAAGATAATTGACTGGAGAGATAAGATAATTGACTGGAGAGATAAGATAATTGACTGGAGAGATAAGATAATTGACGGGAGAGATAAGATAATTCCAGCATTTACTGAAGAGATAATATCAACATCTGTTGGGGATGTTATTCTCACCTTTTCTGGTCATGCTATACTTAACTTAACATATTTATACTGGTTTAGAAGACTCTGTAGAGTCTGTATACAACCAGTTCTGTTTACATTTCTTTGTTCTAAAAGCTATGTGCATCCAATCTATTCTTTAAAAGCGTTAACTGTCCCTGCCACCACTACTTCCTGGGGCAATGCATTCCAATCATTCACCACTCTCTGACTAACAAAATATTTCCTAATATCTAACCTGGACCTCTCTTTAGTCAGCTTGTAGCTATGCCCTCGTGTTATTGTGGGTGGCTGTATTTTAAAAAACTTGTTATAGTCTAATTTATCCATTCCTCTGATCATCTTATAAACCTGTATTAAGTCACCACGAATTCTTCTCTCTTCGAGACACTGTAGGCCGGTTTTTCTGAGTCTTTCCTCATAACTGTAATTCTGGAATCCCACTATCAGCTTTGTCGCTCTTTTTTGTATTCTTTCTAGCATGTTTATGTCCCCTCTATGATAAGGACTCCACACCTGTACACAGTACTCCAATCTAGGTCTAACTAAAGCTTTATACAGTTTGGCTATCACTTCCTTGCTCCTATGTTTAATATTTTTTTTTATCATACCTAACATTGCATTTGTCTTTTTCACTGCTACCTGGACTTGCTCACTCACCTTACCTGTATGATCTAGTATAGCCCCTAGGTCCCTTTCCTTATCTATCTTTCTAATATTGTTTTTTCCCATTCTGTTATTATGTTCCATATTGGATCTACCCATGTGGATGACTGTACATTTATCTACATTAAACTCCATTTTCCAGCTTACAGACTATTCTCCAATTTTATCTAAATCCGACCTTAATATATCCACCTCTGCTTTAGATGAGACACTACTGCATAGTTCTGTGTCATCCGCGAATCATGGATCCCATATCAATGTCCAAATCGTTTTATATATAGCAAGAGCAAAATTGGTCAAAAAAAACCGAGCCCTGTGGCACTCCATTAACTCCTTATTTATGCCCACCCTCTGCCTTCCTCCCGTTAACCAATTTTCAATCCATTTGGCAACTTCCACACCTATTCCATGTGATTTTAATTTTCTAGATAATGTTTGATGAGGTACTCTATCAGCATGTGCAAAATACAGATAAATAACATCCACTGCCTCCCCTTTATCTATCATTTTAGTAACCTCCTCCATGAATTCTAATAGATTTGTTAAGCATGATCTCCCTCTAGTAAACCCATGCTGACTATTTCAGATTAGATTAAACTTATCTAAATGCATTACAATGTTTTCTTTGATTATTGACTCTAACAATTTACAGACTATGCTCGTTAAACTCACCGGTCTATAATTCGCTGGATCGGATTTTTTGCCCTTTTTGAATAAGGGGATCCCTCCTGCATCTTTCCAATCCCATGGAACAATCCCTTGTGCAAGTGATTGAGAACATAATATAGCCAATGGTTTTGCTAGTTGGTCTCTAATTTCATACAGCAATTTTGGATGAATACCATCTTGACCTGGACATTTATCCACATTCAACCCCTCCAATTTCCTCTGGAATACAGATTGATCTTAATCCCGCTGTATCCGTGTCTCTTTGAAAAATAGCTATAAGCTCTGGGATCTTGGAGCAGTCATCTTTTGTGGAGACTGTGACAAAGTACTGATTGAGTAGATTAGCTGCCTCCCTATTATCACTTATTATTGTTCCTGTACAGTCTATGAGAGGGCCTACTTTGTCTTTCGTTTATTTCTAACATAAGAGAAGAAGCTTTTAATGTCAGTCTTGATCCTCTGAGCAAGTTTTTATTTATTGTAGCGAGCATGGTTGTCTACTTGGCTTTCATTCCCGACATTACCTGGCTGCCAAGTTTGGGGCACGCGTCTGCTTGCCAAGTATCTGACAATGCTGATTAGCTTCTAACATTACTTTCATTACCCTCTGACAGCCTCTCGTACACTCTCCAGGAAGGGAGGCGGAACACCAAACATGCTATCCTCTGAAACCACAAAGAGATATAGAGAGAGAGAGAGAGAGAGAGAGAGAGAGACAGGAAGAGAGGGGCGTGTATGTGTGTTTGTTATTGGAGGGGGGGGGGGGGGGACGGGTAGGGGGGAGAAACGACCGACATATCTTTCCAACATTGTCAGAAATCTCAATTACTTAGTTCAGTTCAGCTGCCATCTCCACATCGAGGGTCGGCTATAATGGATCTCCGACGTCCCCTCTGTCTCTTGCCTTGATGGTGCAATCTGCCAGACTTTTCAGGGGTACATTTGTTGATGTATTCCGCGTTGTCTACCCCCCATCCCCCCCCCCCCTCCCTCTCCTTCCAAGATTACTCCCACGAACGTGTGAACAAAATGTTTTCACTGTGCCATTAATAGGGAGTTTGACAGAATTTGATGAAATATTTACGTCAAGTTTGTACACATAAATATCCATCATTGTACACTCATATCCAGGTAGCGTGCTGGACAAGGCAGGGGTTACCGTGACTCGGCAACGTGGTCTCTTACTGCTGTTATTGTTGTTGTTGTTGTCGTCGTTATTATTGTTGTTTTTGTCGTCGTCATCGTGGTCGACGTCGTCGTTGTTGTTGTCGTCATTGTTGTTGTTTAATGGCCATAATGAGTAAGTTTTCCCTTTTGTGCAACCTGAAATGAGGTTAAGTGGTAGGTTGTAGCTTTCCTCACATCCCGAGCATGCTGATGAAGGTGGACCGAGGTCCTCCAGGCGGTTATGCCATGCTTTGCTTCATCTGCTTGACGTCCACTACTACGGTGATCACGTCGATCCACATCTAATCTGCCACACTGCCTTGAGAACAGCCTGTTTCCAGGAAACGCTACCTGCAATAAAGCTTCTCATGTTTGTAACGGGAACTGTTAAATTATTTCAACACATGATTCCTAAATAACATAGAATAAAATATTTCAATAATCTATCTCCTGGTGTCAGATTGTGAAACTATTTCGTTGTAACAGTAATCTATCTCCTGATGTCAGATTGTGAAACTATTTCGTTGTAACAATAATCTATCTCCTGATGTCAGATTGTGAAACTATTTCGTTGTAACAATAATCTATCTTAATCTATCTCCTGATGTTTAGATTTTCCCTGCAGCGCTTACTTTTGTTCCAGATCAGCTGATCGACCAGGCATCTTAAATATTGTATTCTGTGTTTATTTATTGAATGCAGGTAATGATGACCCGGTCATTGAAACTTGTTGATGTACTACATCAGAGATACACTACATCAGCGAGTGGTTAGTATCAATTAACGCGATAACATAGTTATGTAATCAATAATGAACATTGTAGAAAGCACATAAACAAATATATTATCTTCAACTGTTCAATGTCGTCTCTTCAATCCTGCATTTTTTAATAACACGGAGTAGACTTGTTCAATGTAATATGTAAGGACAAAACAGTTATTGATATTTGCAGTGTTTGTGTGAATGACCAGTGTTTGTGTGAATGACCAGTGCTTGTGTGAATGACCAGTGTTTGTGTGAATGACCAGTGTTTGTGTGAATGACCAGTGTTTGTGTGAATGACCAGTGTTTGTGTGAATGATCAGTGCTTGTGTGAATGACCAGTGTTTGTGTGAATGACCAGTGTTTGTGTGAATGACCAGTGTTTGTGTGAATGACCAGTGTGTGTGTGAATGACCCGTGTTTGTGTGAATGATCAGTGCTTGTGTGAATGGCCAGTGTTTGTGTGAATGACCAGTGCTTGTGTGAATGACCAGTGTTTGTGTGAATGACCAGTGCTTGTGTGAATGACCAGTGTTTGTGTGAATGACCAGTGCTTGTGTGAATGACCAGTGTTTGTGTGAATGATCAGTGCTTGTGTGAATGACCAGTGTTTGTGTGAATGACCTGTGCTTGTGTGAATGACCAGTGTTTGTGTGAATGACCAGTGTTTGTGTGAATGACCAGTGTTTGTGTGAATGACCAGTGTTTGTGTGAATGATCAGTGCTTGTGTGAATGATCAGTGCTTGTGTGAATGACCAGTGTTTGTGTGAATGACCAGTGCTTGTGTGAATGACCAGTGTTTGTGTGAATGACCAGTGCGTGTGTGAATGACCAGTGCTTGTGTGAATGACCAGTGCTTGTGTGAATGACAAGTGTTTGTGTGAATGACCAGTGCTTGTGTGAATGACCAGTGCTTGTGTGAATGACCAGTGTTTGTGTGAATGACCAGTGCTTGTGTGAATGACCAGTGCTTGGGTGAGGGACCAGTGTTTGTGTAAATGATAGTTTGATTATAGGAGAGGAAATATGTGGGCCTTAAATGTGGGCTGTTGTTATTTTGTCAAGAAATATTCATGATTAAAACACAGCACGTGCAGGATACATGTAACAGCTGCACCTTCGCTGTCGATGAGGAGCCGACATTCTTGTCACCGCTTATCGTGATGGGTTTGAGTGCGCATGTGGCTGGCCGGTCGCGGAGAGAGCACTGGCCGGTCGTGGAGAGAGCACTAGCTGGTCGTGGAGAGAGCACTGGCCGGTTGTGGAGAGCGCACTGGCCGGTCGTGGAGAGACCACTGGCCGGTCGTGGAGAGACTGGCCGGTCGTGGAGAGAGCACTGGCCGGTAGTGGAGAGAGCACTGGCCGGTCGTGGAGAGAGTACTGGCCGGTCGTGGAGAAAGAACTGGCCGGTCGTGGAGAGAGAACTGGCCGGTCGTGGAGAGAGTACTGGCCGGACGTGGAGAGACCACTGGCCGGTCGTGGAGAGAGCACTGGCCGGTCGTGGAGAGAACACTGGCCGGTCGTGAAGAGAGAACTGGCCGGTCATGGAGAGAGCACTGGCCGATCATGGAGAGAGCACTGGCCGGTCGTGGAGAGAGCACTGGCCGGTCATGGAGAGAGCACTGGCCGGTCATGGAGAGAGCACTGGCCGGTCATGGAGAGGCTGGCCGGTCGTGGAGAGAGCACTGGTCGGTCGTGGAGAGAGCACTGGAGGGGTCGTGGAGAGAGCACTGGCCGGTCATGGAGAGAGCACTGGTCGGTCGTGGAGAGAGCACTGGCCGGTCGTGGAGAGACTGGCCGGTCATGGAGAGAGAGCACTGGCCGGTCGTGGAGAGAGTACTGGCTGGTCATGGAGAGGCTGGCCGCTGGTCGAAGATCATGGCGGTTTGTCTGTTGAAGATTTACGATTCGTCCGGAGTTGAAGGATTTCGATTGATTGATTCAATCTTAATAACACTGTAATCTCCATAGCGATGAGCTTATTAGGGAGCCTCGCATTGTACTATAGCCAGGAGGAGCAGGTCTACCTTCTGAAGCACACCGCGAGATGTAGGAGGAGCCACCAACTACGACAGATCCGTCGTCCGGAGCAGCTTGGAACAACAACAACAACAACTAATATTGGGCCAATAGTTCAGATCTATCTTGCTTCACAAATGGCAAAATCCATTCCCCATTTCTCATTTCACGGGCAAGGGAAGGGGGACTAACGTCTGCTCGGGCAAGACATACTGATAAGACATGTTAGTCAGGGTCAGGTAAATCACACTGATCAGACATGTTAGTCAGGGTCAGGTAAACCACACTGATTAGACATGTTAGTCACGGTCAGGTAAACCACACTGATCAGAAATGTTAGTCAGGGTCAGGTAAACCACACAAGACATGTTAGTCAGGGTCAGGTAAACCAGACTGATCAGACATTATTAGACATGGTCAGACAAAACGTACAGATCAGACAATTGTAGTCAAGGTCAGACAAAATATTCTTCATAATTACCTGAATCAACTGATCCTTGTTTGGGAATGAGGTTTCCATCAGTTTCTGCCTGCATCAGATCTGTAGATATTGTTGGAAACTGCACTTACTTCAAATTGAAAGAGTGCTCATTGACAGCCTTTTGTCCATTGTCTTGTTGTTCTTCCTTGTCTTTTATTGTCTAGACTCTTGATTTGCGAGAATACATTTTGGAGAAATCATTTATAATGTTAAAAAACATGCTGGAATAAAGTCTCACTGTTCGACTTCTTTTGAGCTCTTCACGGTGACCCTCCTCCTTGCGTGATGAGCTTGTGGCTCTCTCGTAAAACTATATATCGAAGTCGTTTCATTCGCATTGGTCTCCCAGTTTTCTCTCCGCCATGAATTTATGCTACAGTTCAGCCAATCTATCCACCTGTTACAAACGTCTCTGTAATGCCCTGTAGCTCTACCCACCCACCTCCTATTGGCATGTTTTTAGATCAAAGACACTAATCTGTTCAATCCACTTCCTGCTGGCTTCACTAAGCCGATTCTGCCGACTGCTCATTTATTAATTCAGGGTCTAAACTAGTTTTTGCGTACTTGTGTATTACATAATACTGCGGCCCAGGAGAAGTCTACGTACAACAACAACAAAGCATTTCAACTTTTACTTCCTATAAATGTATATAGAGACATGGCTCTGCCGTAGTAGTAGAAGTAGTAGTAGTAGTAGTAGTAGTAGTAGTAGTAGTAGTAGTAGTAGTAGTAGTAGTAGTAGTAGTAGTAGTAGAAGAAGAAGTAGCAGTAGTAGCAAAAGTAGTAATAGTAGTAGTTGTAGTACTAGAAGTAGTAAAAATAGTAGTACTAATAGAAGTCGTAGTTATTGGTCTTGTTATAACTGTAGTAGTAGAAGTCGTAGTTATTGGTCTTGTTATAACTGTAGTAGTAGTAGTATTGCAATAACGCGTAATATTGATTCATATACGTCTCATTTCGTATAGACCATGCGGGTGACATCCTGTACGTTTTGTCCAGCTTTGTCTCCTGTATTTCAACACTGTCTGCTATGGCTGTAAAGGCCGATCCGCGAGTGACAGTCCCTGCAACAGATCGTACAACCATACTGAGGAGACTGGCTTGCCTGGCTGTTCCTTGATCTCTTCAGTCGTTCTCTTTTCTCTGCAGCCAGAAGACCTCTACGAGCGTCAGCGGGGACTATGTCCCCTCCAACTGACTGTCTCCAGATAGCTCGATCCTGAGCTATTTCTTCCCAGCCCTCGGAGGGGATGTCGCATGACTTCATGTTCCTCACGTCTTTGAATCGCAGTGTGGGACGGCCGATTCTTCTAACTCCAATGAATAGCTGTCCATAAAAGATATCCTTTGTCAGCCTCTCGTCTTACATGCGAAAAAAATGTCCCAACCACCGTAGACGTCGCTGGCCCAACATCGAGTACATGCTGTGGGTGTCTGCTCTCTGTAAGACCGTATTATGTGACACTCTCTCTTGCCACCCAATCCCCAATATACTCCGTAGACACCTCATGTGAAAGGTGATCAGCTGCCGTTCTTGTTTAGTGTAAGTGCTCCTTGTCTCGCTTCCATACACGAGAGTGCCAAGTCTCGCTTCCATACACGAGAGTGCCAAGTCTCGCTTCCATACATGAGAGTGCCAAGTCTCGCTTCCATACACGAGAGTGCCAAGTCTCTCTTCCATACACGAGAGTGCCAGGTCTCGCTTCCATACACGAGAGTGCCAAGTCTCGCTTCCATACATGAGAGTTACAAGAACCCAGGTCTGATAGACCCAGACGGACCTTGGTGTAGTGAGACAGTGCAGTGTTCTCCCAGACTCTTCGTCTGGCGGGCCATGGCGGTACTTGACCTGCCAAGCCAACTGTCTGTCTCTTTCTTGAACGAGAGAATGTTGCTGATGGCAGACCCCAGATAAGTGAAACTGTTGAAGACCTCCAGAGTGACGCCATCAATCTTTATGGAGGGGAGAGTGGTATTGCCCTTTGCACATACCGTTGTCTTTTCCAGACTTATGGTGAGCTCAAATTGCTTGCACCCATCGGCGGATCTGTCTCCCAGTCTCTGCAGGGCCTACGCACCATTGGTCACTAGAACTGCACTAATGAGCACCGTCCTAGCGCGTAATATGTGTTATAGTTAATGCTTTGTCCCCCGAGCGCCCTTTTTGTACCCGGACATATGCCCTTGGATCTGGAAAGAACAGTCCAGGACGATAAAGAACAATATATGGATGTCATGAGAATCTGGATGGGTACACGAAGCGCGTGTGAAGAGATGAAAGCCTCAAGGAGCAAGTGTTTGATGGACGGAATTGATCTTTAACGCCACGTGGCATGACACTTGATGAAGATGGTGCACGTATAGTGATTTGATGACGTGTTTGTAAGAAATGAAAAATAAATAAATAATCAAAATAAGTCAGGTATACACAACAAGCCACGTGATCACAACAATCAAGGTGTTGCTCTCCTCTCGTCTGGTTGTTGTTGGTTACCACCGCGATCTCCATGGTTGGAGTTAGCAAATGTCAAGATAAACAAACTCAGTGGAAGTCGAAGAATCGCCATGGTGACCAAATAACACAAACAACGCGCAGTTCTTTCATCAAATCGTTAATTGTCTTTCTTGACGAGATAAAACAA
Organism: Ariolimax columbianus; assembly: GCA_036924085.1. Classification (NCBI taxonomy): domain Eukaryota; kingdom Metazoa; phylum Mollusca; class Gastropoda; order Stylommatophora; family Arionidae; genus Ariolimax; species Ariolimax columbianus. The sequence continues at coordinate 1,143,515 of JAVGWX010000008.1, forward strand.
GCAACGACATTCGCCATGAAACACGCCCGCGTCTTTTACGCCACCACAAAACGTCTGCTCTCACGAAAGCACGTTTGTTCAAGTTCATAATTGTGTATGCTCCTGGTACATTATTTACCTTCAGTTAAACCGCCATCGATTATAACGATCATAGGAATGTAGTGAAACTGCTTTTGTGCACGCTCCAGTTCAGAAACAGCCTGTTCGTTTCGTCAACCGGACACCGCTAATGGGGCTTTATTCTGACAAGTTAAAACAATGTGACACCGCCCTGTTTGCTTGACTACATCAATACTCAGACCAGCCATGAATTACCAAACACCAGTTTCTATGTTTTCTCGCGAATGGCATCCACTGTGTACCAGATCTGTATATCGACAGGTTCTATCAACAATGACAAACTCTGCGCACAAATAATGGCTTCCATTGAGGCGGCTGGCTGTGGGAACACAATGTTATTTCTTGGTGTTGCTTATTTTATCTTAAACCAATGATCCATCGATGGGCCGTCTCTTGTCTCATGGCATTAATATTTAATCGACCATTCTTTGGTCTAATCTACCGGTCCATGATACCATACGGAAAGTAGACATCGATACTCACACCACACTCAGATAAGGGTGTTTGACATCAGGACAGATCTACTTACTACTCGAGTGTCGCTCTAACAAACCTACTCGAGTGTCGATCTAACAAACCAACTCCAGTGTCGCTCTAACAAACCTACTCAAGTGTCGCTCTAACAAACCTACTCGAGTATCGCTCTAACAAACCTACTCCAGTGTCGAGCTAACAAACCTACTAGAGTGTCGAGCTAACAAACCTACTTAAGTGTCGCTCTAACAAACCGACTCCAGTGTCGAGCTAACAAACCTACTAGAGTATCGCTCTAACAAACCTACTCCAGTGTCGAGCTAACAAACCTACTAGAGTGTCGAGCTAACAAACCTACTCCAGTGTCGATCTAACAAACCTACTCAAGTGTCGCTCTAACAAACCTACTCAAGTGTCGCTCTAACAAACCTACTCGAGTATCGCTCTAACAAACCTACTCGAGTGTCGCTCTAACAAACCTACTCGAGTGTTGAGCTAACAAACCTACTCGAGTGTCGAGCTTACAAACCTACTCGAGTGTCGCTCTAACAAACCTACTCGAGTGTCGCTCTAACAAACCTACTCGAGTGTCGCTCTAACGAACCTGCTCGTGTCACATAAACCTCAGCGAGAACATCATCTCAACCGGACTTTGTCACTGGCTGATAACTGTCCCTGTCTGGGCTGTGCTGGACCCTGTGACCCCCCCCCCCCCGCCGTAATCACCCCAGTACCACACCCACTCAGTGACCCCACTCTACGACCTCACATCCACTCTGTGACCCCACACCCACTTTGTGACCCCACACCCACTCAGTGACCCCACTCTACGACCCAACATCCACTCTGTGACCCCACACCCACTCAGTGACCCTACACCCACTCTGTGACTCCACACCCACTCTGTGACCCCACACCCACTATGTGACCCCCCACCCACTCTGTGACTCCACACCCGCTCTGTGACCCCACACCCACTCTGTGACCCCACACCCACTCTGTGACCCCACACCCACTCTGTGACCCCCCCCCCCCTAATCACCCCAGTACCACACCCATTCAGTGACCCCACTCTACGACCCCACATCCACTCTGTGACCCCACATCCACTCTGTGACCCCACACCTACTCAGTGACCCTACACCCACTCTGTGACCCCACACCCACTCTGTGACCCCACACCCACTCTGTGACCCCACACCAACTCTGGCGAAGGGGAGCTAGCGAGTGGGAGCTGGTGAGGGCAAGCTGGCGAGGGGACGCTGAAGAGGAGCTGGTGGGTAGGAGTTGGCGAGGAGATAGTGGATGAGCGGTGGTGGTGCTTGTCTGAGATTGGAGGCACAAGTTCGAATCCGAATAAGACGAGCTATTTATTTTTATGTTTGAGGGGTCTATGAATTTGTTGGGCAGAAGATGCCGCACAGTGAATGACTCATAGCTGGCTGTTTGCTTCAGGGTCTGACTCAAAGCTGGCTGTTTGCATCGGGGTCAGTGACTCATAGCTGGTTGTTTGCGTAAGGGTCTGTGACTCATAGCTGGCTGTTTTCGTCAGGGTCTGACTCATAGCTGGCTGTTTGCATCAGGGTCAGTGACTCATAGCTGGTTGTTTGCGTCAGGGTCTGACTCATAGCTGGCTGTTTGCTTCAGTGTCTGTGACTCATAGCTGGTTGTTTGCATCAGGGTCAGTGACTCATAGCTGGTTGTTTGCGTCACGGTCTGTTACTCATAGTTGGTTGTTTGCGTTACGGTCTGTTACTCATAGCTGGTTGTTTGCGTCACGGTCTGTTACTCATAGCTGGTTGTTTGCGTCACGGTCTGTTACTCATAGCTGGTTGTTTGCGTCAGGGTCTGACTCAAAGCTGGCTGTTTGCTTCAGTGTCTGTGACTCATAGCTGGTTGTTTGCGTCACGGTCTGTTACTCATAGCTGGTTGTTTGCGTCACGGTCTGTTACTCATAGTTGGTTGTTTGCGTTACGGTCTGTTACTCATAGCTGGTTGTTTGCGTCACGGTCTGTTACTCATAGCTGGTTGTTTGCGTCACGGTCTGTTACTCATAGCTGGTTGTTTGCGTCACGGTCTGTTACTCATAGCTGGTTGTTTGCGTCACGGTCTGTTACTCATAGCTGGTTGTTTGCGTCACGGTCTGTTACTCATAGCTGGTTGTTTGCGTCACAGTCTGTTACTCATAGCTGGTTGTTTGCGTCACGGTCTGTTACTCATAGCTGGTTGTTTGCTTCAGGGTCAGCAATTCAGGCTGGAAACATGCTGCTCGTTTAGTCTGGCACAGAGGGAAGCAAACCCCAATCTATGGACCAGAGGGAAGCAGCCCCCAAAATATGGTCCACAGAGGGAAGCAAACCCCAATCTATGGGCCACAGAGGGAAGCAACCCCCAAAATTTGGACCCCAGAAGGAAGCAAACCCCAAACTAAGGGTCACAGAGGAAAGCAAACCCCAAACTATGGGCCACAGAGGGAAGCAAACCCCAAACTATAGGCCACAGAGGGAAGCAAACCCCAAACTATGGACCGCAGAGGAAAGCAAACCCCAAACTATAGGCTACAGAGGGAAGCAAACCCAAAACTATGGACCACAGAGGGAAGCAAACCCCAAACTATGGGCCACACAAATCCCAAAATGCCGAGCTGTAATCGGATGTGTTGGACCAAAAGGCGCAGATATCACAGTGTCGCTGTCAACTACGATACAATATCACAATGTCCTTTTTAGGACGAACGAGAAGAAGTAAAAACCTATACTGCACACTTGGCGGCGACTGCAAACATTGTAATTAGAAAATCGCTGTAGCTACGTTTGTTTTTTAACGCTATATGTGTTGTGTATTTGTTCATTTCAATATTTTGTGTAGAAGACGTGGACGAGTTCCTAGACACACTGATTGTTTGAATAATAACCCCAGATAGACATGCTCTTATACAATCTGCTCAAGGCCAGAGAGGTTATTCTCATACACTTAATTGTAAGATAAAAGTGCTTGCTGATACAATTACAATAATCAGTCACCCGGACAAGAAAGTCGACCAGACAATCAGACAGCTATTAGCAGTATCACAGCTCACAACATGTCCGTGTGATCCACCTGTCACAAACATTTCTGCCAAGACTGTCATTCCCCCCCCCCCCCCCCCCAGTTCCGTGTTTTGAGATTCTTCCTTCATCAAACGAAAACATGTTTATATATAATGCTCAGAACGTCTGGTGTTGGTGTAGACAAGTCCCATGTTTATATATAATGCTCAGAACGTCTGATGTTGGTGTAGACAGGTCCCATGTTTATATATAATGCTCAGAACGTCTGGTGTTGGTGTAGACAGGTCCCATGTTTATATATAATGCTCAGAACGTCTCGTGTTGGTGTAGACAGGTCCCATGTTTATATATAATGCTCAGAACGTCTCGTGTTTGTGTAGACAGGTCCCATGTTTGTATCTAATGCTCAGAACGCCTCGTGTTGGTGTAGACAGGTCCCATGTTTGTATCTAATGCTCAGAACGTCTGGTGTTGGTGTAGACAGGTCCCATGTTTATATATAATGCTCAGAACGTCTCGTGTTTGTGTAGACAGGTCCCATGTTTGTATCTAATGCTCAGAACGTCTCGAGTTGGTGTAGACAGGTCCCATGTTTGTATCTAATGCTCAGAATGCCTCGTGTTGGTGTAGACAGGTCCCATGTTTGTATCTAATGCTCAGAACGCCTCGTGTTGGTGTAGACAGGTCCCACGTTTGTATCTAATGCTCAGAACGTCTCGTGTTGGTGTAGACAGGTCCCATGTTTGCATGACTTCTCGATCTTGTTGTTCACATTCTGTCTGTCACAACCACCCCAACGTTTTGGTTGAGTGTTCTATGGGTGGCACAGACAAGAATGGGAACACTGCCACACTGACAGCGTGACGTGTGTGGAGAATAAAAGTACGGTCTGACCTATCTAAGGAGAAAACTATATGTGCGACAGAGAAGAGAACAGATCCACTGCCACACTGAGAGCATGTTGTAAGTAGCAACTAATACGTGGTCCTACCCCTCTAGAGGAGAAGACTTTACAACGCATAGGTATTTACACCCCTGCTTTTAATACAGGGGAGATGTCCGTCGTGTGTGTTATGGTTCATACTATTTCAACGCCTTCTACCACATTGGACACGTGTCTTGTCTATGAACATAATTCTTCGACCACACATTTTTTAAATCTACAAAATATAGAGCTCAGTTACACTTATCAAGCAATGGTCACACGGAGAACGACACAAAGCATACCTCCCTTGGACGCCTGACACAGTCCGTGACCGCCAGCGTTTTTGTTGCCAGGACATTTGACCTCCATCTTAGTTGTACCAGGATGTAATCTATTTGATTTCTGCTGTTGCCACCAGGGAAGGTCCACGTGTATAGTCTTCGCGGATGTTGTTTAAATAAGGTGTTGGCAATTGAGAGATTATTTTCCAGCCAGAATTCAACCAGTTTTTCTCCTCGTTCATTTCTGTGTTCCAAACCAAAAGGTCCTCGTACTCTTCTTCGTCTCTTTCCGCTCCGACTTTCGCATCAAAATCTCCAGTGATGAGCAAGATATCTCTTCTTTTTACTGACACATTGGAGGGTAGGACAGAAGTGTGTAGGGGGTACTACCTCACGGTGAGAGGCAGCCACATCCTTGATGGCCAGGATCCTATTTGGTTCCCCCACTTCTGTCTAGCTCACGTTTGGCTCCAAGAGTCTGCCTGTGTACGGCAGCGTCATCCCCCGGGCAACAGCTTTGGCTGGCCGGCTAAACTACGTGAGTGAAACGACAAGAAGGGCAGTCCACCCCTGACTAGTTCACAGCTGGTGGTGGAGGGGGAGTCCACCCCTGACTAGTTCACAGCTGGTGGTGGAGGGGGAGTCCACCCCTGACTAGTACACACAGCTGGTGGTGAGGGGGAGTCCACCCCTGACTAGTTCACAGCTGGTGGTGGAGGGGGAGTCCACCCCTGACTAGTTCACAGCTGGTGGTGGAGGGGGAGTCCACCCCTGACTAGTACACACAGCTGGTGGTGAGGGGGAGTCCACCCCTGACTAGTACACACAGCTGGTGGTGGAGGGGGAGTCCACCCCTGACTAGTACACACAGCTGGTGGTGGAGGGGGAGTCCACCCCTGACTAGTACACACAGCTGGTGGTGGAGGGGGAGTCCACCCCTGACTAGTTCACAGCTGGTGGTGGAGGGGGAGTCCACCCCTGACTAGTACACACAGCTGGTGGTGAGGGGGAGTCCACCCCTGACTAGTACACACAGCTGGTGGTGGAGGGGGAGTCCACCCCTGACTAGTACACACAGCTGGTGGTGGAGGGGGAGTCCACCCCTGACTAGTACACACAGCTGGTGGTGGAGGGGGAGTCCACCCCTGACTAGTACACACAGCTGCTGGTGGAGGGGGAGTCCACCCCTGACTAGTACACACAGCTGGTGGTGGAGGGGGAGTCCACCCCTGACTAGTACACACAGCTGCTGGTGGAGGGGGAATCCACCCCTGACTAGTACACACAGCTGCTGGTAGAGGGGGAGTCCACCCCTGACTAGTACACACAGCTGCTGGTGGAGGGGGAGTCCACCCCTGACTAGTACACACAGCTGGTGGTGGAGGGGGAGTCCACCCCTGACTAGTACACACAGCTGCTGGTAGAGGGGGAGTCCACCCCTGACTAGTACACAGCTGGTGGTGAGGGGGAGTCCACCCCTGACTAGTACACAGCTGGTGGTGGAGGGGGAGTCCACCCCTGACTAGTACACACAGCTGCTGGTGGAGGGGGAGTCCACCCCTGACTAGTACACACAGCTGCTGGTGGAGGGGGAGTCCACCCCTGACTAGTACACACAGCTGGTGGTGGAGGGGGAGTCCACCCCTGACTAGTACACACAGCTGGTGGTGGAGGGGGAGTCCACCCCTGACTAGTACACACAGCTGCTGGTGGAGGGGGAGTCCACCCCTGACTAGTACACACAGCTGCTGGTGGAGGGGGAGTCCACCCCTGACTAGTACACACAGCTGGTGGTGGAGGGGGAGTCCACCCCTGACTAGTACACACAGCTGGTGGTGGAGGGGGAGTCCACCCCTGACTAGTACACACAGCTGCTGGTGGAGGGGGAGTCCACCCCTGACTAGTACACACAGCTGGTGGTGGAGGGGGAGTCCACCCCTGACTAGTACACACAGCTGCTGGTGGAGGGGGAGTCCACCCCTGACTAGTACACACAGCTGGTGGTGGAGGGGGAGTCCACCCCTGACTAGTACACACAGCTGCTGGTGGAGGGGGAGTCCACCCCTGACTAGCTACCATCCCACCGAGGTGTGCCAGGGAAAAAGAAGGCAGACATTCTGGCCAAAGGGGGGTCTTTTGTGAGCAGGAAGACATTGAAATCAGATTGTTTGAAACACGCTGTACGAAGAGAAGAGAAGAGAAGAGAAGAGAAGAGAAGAGAACCCAGATGAGAAGTATCACATCCTTGATCGATCACCATTCATCGTCCCAAGACATGGCAGAACAGTTCACTGAATAAACAAATGTGCAAGCTTCCTCTGCTTGATCCACCACTGAACACATGTGGATTAAAACCTTCAACTGCCTGATCCACCACTGAACACATGTGGATTAAAACCTTCAACTGCCTGATCCACCCCTGTACACACATGGATTAAAACCTTCAAATCTCTGATCCACCCCTGTACACACATGGATTAAACCCTTCAACTGCCTGATCCACCCCTGTACACACATGGATTAAAACCTTCAAATCTCTGATCCACCATTATGTACATGTGGATTCAATGAACCAACTACTAAACTTGTATTCCAGGACCATCCCCTGCACGCCCAGTCAAGACTCAAAACTGTAGCGAGTTAAAGAGGAGATCCAAACAAGAGTTGAGCTCAACACAAAAACTCGTCTGACAGTGCGAACATCAAAGATATAACCACAAAGATCGGGACATTTATTTTACATTATCCATTTTTAATCAAAACGTTTCATCTGATGTAGGAATATATTGTAGCACTCAAAAATAAACTATGTTAATATTTCTTGGTATACAAAATGTTTGAGATAGTTCATGTGAATCTTGTGAATCATTTTCTCCATTCTCTTTTAGGATTTGTTTTGAGATCTCCACTCTGAGAAGATCTTTGGCTTTCAAGTTTAGATCAGCGTTTGTTCTCTCCTTATGGGGAGGATAACTAACTTCTGGTCAGGCAAAACATGCTGGTCAGACATGTTAGGGTCAGTCAAAACATACTGATCAGACATGTTAGGGTCAGTCAAAACATGCTGATCAGGCATGTTAGTCAGGGTCAGGCAAAACATGCTGATCAGACATGTTAGTCAGGGTCAGGCAAAACATGCTGATCAGACATGTTAGTCAGGGTCAGTCAAAACATACTGGCCAAACACCCACCTCGACTTCCACATAGCCCTCCCTGGAAATGGACTGTTCTTCTTGGCAGTCTGGATAACGAGGTGGGGGATTGACATGAATCCTGAGTAGTCAGCAACACTCAGATGAAGCTAAGCACAACACAACTGCCTGGAAGGATGTTGGTCCACCAACAGCACGCTCGAGATGCAAGGAAAGCTACAGCAACCCGCCACTTACCATCCTTGTCAGGGTGAACAAAAGAGTAAGCCTACTCATTGTGGCCATTCACAACAACAACAACTCTCTCTCCCTCAGATCAGAAACGACTGTCTTACATACACAAATTGACTGCCCGTTATCGGCCCAGAGGGACCTCAAATGGTCTTGCACAACACAATGAGCACACATGGTTAATATAGTGCTGACGTTAAGTGAAGCTAGTTAACTAAACAATCTACGACATCACCCACCAAACAACCATCTCTCTTACCACATCACCCACCAAACAATCATGTTACCACATCACCCACTAAACAATCATCTCTCTTACCACATCACCCACCAAACAATCATGTTACCACATCACCCACTAAACAATCATCTCTCTTACCACATCACCCACCAAACAATCATGTTACCACATCACCCACCAAACAACCATCTCTCTTACCACATCACCCACCAAACAATCATGTTACCACATCACCCACCAAACAATATTCTCTCTTACCAAATCACCCACCAAACAATCATCTCTGATACCACATCACCCACCAAATAATCATCTCTGTTACGACATCACCCACCAAACAATCATCACTGTTACCACATCGCCCACCAAATAATCTTGTTACCACATCACCCACCAAACAATCATGTTACCACATCACCCACCAAACAATCATCTCTCTTACCACATCACCTACCAAACAACCATCTCTCTTACCACATCACCCACCAAACAATCATCTCTCTTACCACATCACCAACCAAACAATCATGTTACCCCATCGCCCACCAAACAATCATCTCTCTTACCAAATCACCCACCAAACAATCATCACTGTTACCACATCACCCACCAAACAATCATGTTACCCCATCGCCCACCAAACAATCATCTCTCTTACCACATCACCCACCAAACAATCATCTCTCTTACCACATCACCAACCAAACAATCATCTCTCTTACCAAATCACCCACCAAACAATCATCTCTCTTACCAAATCACCCACCAAACAATCATCTCTGTTACCACATCACCCACCAAACAATCATCTCTGTTACCACATCACCCACCAAACAATCATCTCTGTTACCACATATCCCACCAAACAATCATGTTACCCCATCACCCACCAAACAATCATCTCTGTCACCACTTCTCCCACCAAACAATCATCTCTGTTACCATATCACCCACCAAACAATCATCTCTGTTACCACATCACCCACCAAACAATCATCTCTCTTACCCCATCACCCACCAAACAATCATATCTCTTACCACATCACCCACCAAACAATCATCTCTGTTACCACATTACCCACGAAACAATCATCTCTGTTACCACATCACCGACCAAACAATCATCTCTGTTACCACATCATCCACCAAACAATCATCTCTGTTACCACATCACCCACCAAACAATCATGTTACCCCATCACCCACCAAACAATCATCTCTGTCACCACATCTCCCACATAATAGTTGTTTCATGCCCAAAGGAAAATTTGCTCTGTGATCCCGTCCATGTGTGAACCTGTCTCTCAGTAGTTGCCTTAATGATAGATATGTACAGACATCTAAGAGATATGTACAGACATCTAAGAGACATGTACAGACATCTAAGAGATATGTACAGACATCTAAGAGACATGTACAGACATCTAAGAGATATGTACAGACATCTAAGAGACATGTACAGACATCTAAGAGACATGTACAGACATCTAAGAGACGTGTACAGACTTCTAAGAGACATGTACAGACATCTAAGAGACATGTACAGACATCTAAGAGACGCGTACAGACATCTAAGAGACACGTACAGACATCTAAGAGACACGTACAGACATCTAAGAGACATGTACAGACATCTAAGAGACATGTACAGACATCTAAGAGACATGTACAGACATCTAAGAGACATGTACAGACATTTAAGAGATATGTACAGACATCTAAGAGATATGTACAGACATCTAAGAGACATGTACAGACATCTAAGAGACATGTACAGACATTTAAGAGACATGTACAGACATCTAAGAGACATGTACAGACATCTAAGAGACATGTACAGACATCTAAGAGAAATGTACAGACATCTAAGAGACATGTACAGACATCTAAGAGACATGTACAGACATCTAAGAGACATGTACAGACATCTAAGACACATGTACAGACATCTAAGAGACATGTACAGACATCTAAGGGACATGTACAGACATCTAAGAGACATGTACAGACATCTAAGAGACATGTACAGACATCTAAGAGACGTGTACAGACATCTAAGAGACATGTACAGACACCTAAGAGACGTGTACAGACATCTAAGAGACATGTACAGACATCTAAGAGACATGTACAGACACCTAAGAGACGTGTACAGACATCTAAGAGACATGTACAGACATCTAAGAGACATGTACATACATCTAAGAGACATGTACAGACATCTAAGAGAAATGTACAGACATCTAAGAGACATGTACAGACATCTAAGAGACATGTACAGACATCTAAGAGACATGTACAGACATCTAAGAGACATGTACAGACATCTAAGAGACATGTACAGACATCTAAGAGACATGTACAGACATCTAAGAGACATGTACAGACATCTAAGAGACATGTACAGACATCTAAGAGACATGTACAGACATCTAAGAGACATGTACAGACATCTAAGAGACATGTACAGACATCTAAGAGACATGTACAGACATCTAAGAGACATGTACAGACATCTAAGAGACATGTACAGACATCTAAGAGACATGTACAGACATCTAAGAGACATGTACAGACATCTAAGAGACATGTACAGACATCTAAGAGACATTACACGGCCAAGATACTGGACCCTTGCTATCAGCTGTCTTGTCAGTGACCTTGTGTGATCTACCTAATATTGGTCATTCAATCAGACTTCATCAAAATGAGACAGCAAAGCTGGACAGCTGCAAGCCAAGTCCAACAAGAGACACATACAAGGTGTGTTCAAAAAGTATCCCATCTTAATTTTGTTTTTCGTTGAAGCAAATGACAGGGAGGTATAGGGAATCATCATGCACATGCATGAGTTTTTTCACGCCCGCAGATTGCGTCAGTCGCTGGCAGTCGTTCAGTGTTGAGTGTAGCACTCCCGTGGAGTCGTGTGTCACGAGTACGCACCACAAGGTCAAAAAATGACTAAAGGCCACTACCAGGAGGTCATCTGTTGTTGAAGCTGTTCAACGCAAACAACCGGACCTGTGGACAACTTGGCAGCTCCAACATGACAACACGCTGATACCGACTTCCTGAAATGCTTCCAACACTGGTGGGATCGCTGGAAGAAATATGGGAAGTCCCAAGGACAGAACTTTGAAGGGGATTAGGGTTTCAAACCTCCAGGTGAGTCACTGTTTTTTTCTGGTACAAAGGTAGAATACTTTTTTAACAGACCTCGTACAAATGTCAAAAATGTACTCATTCATACGGAAACACACAGTACGGATATATGTAACAAACATATTAACACAATAGTTTTGTTTAAGCAGAATTATTGTGTTGCATAAAATATACAATAAGCATACATATGACATATATTAACAGAATGATTGTGTACAAGAATGTACAATAAGAATTCATGTGATAGACATAAAAACCTGTCAATATGTACAATAAGAAGACATGTGCTCAAGATATAAACATGTCTCATTGGCAAAGCATACGAGTAGTAACAGGAACAAACAATGTGATAGAACACATGCAACACACTGACAGCTCAATATGTACAGCTTGTTGTATACAAGCAAGGATGCATGCACTTTAAGAACACATACATGTGTCAGACACAATGCAGAGTCTGTCCTCAGCCAGAGCCAGCCAGACAGAGCCAGCCAGCTAGCCAGACAGAGCCAGCCAGCTAGCCAGACAGAGCCAGCCAGCTAGCTAGACAGAGCCAGCCAGCCAGACAGAGCCAGCTAGCCAGACTGAGCCAGCCAGCCAGCTAGCCAGACAGAGCTAGCCAGCCAGCTAGCCAGACAGAGCCAGCCAGCCAGACAGAGCCAGCCAGCTAGCCAGACAGAGCCAGCCAGCCAGCTAGCCAGACAGAGCCAGCCAGCCAGCCAGACAGAGCCAGCCAGCACCAGCTAATGACACATCCACAATGTCATACAATAACATCCATGTTCCAGCTAAAGACCCAGCCTGTTTCTCTGTGAATCTCTTACTGTCGTCTGGCTGACATGCAGATCTATTATCAGCTGATTTTGTAATCAATGAATGACATTGTGAAAGATAATACACCACCACCGATCGTCATGTCACATGCTAGGTACCACTGATAATCAGGTCTCTCCAGCCATCTTGTCATGACCCCCCCCCCCCCCGCCCCCTCAGGTACCCTACACCTTTCCTGTTATGGTAAGGACCCCCTCCCCCCCCCCACCATACTCTACACCTTTCCTGTTATGGTAAGGCTTTCCAGCCATCTCGTTAGCCTCTCTAAGTACATGTGCAATGAACATAATTAACCGTAATCTTGTATTTATGTACTAAATATATACCAAAGAGGGTTGTATATGGAGGCTAGTGTTTTTTTCATCATGTTGCTAGAGAAACCAGTACAACAATAATATACAAAGAAGATTTCATTGTCTACAGATATGTCTCCAAGTCAATAACAAGCAGGTGAGTCTCCAAGTCAATAACAAGCAGGTGAGTCTCCAAGTCAATAACAAGCAGGTGAGTCTCCAAGTCAATAACCAACAAGCAGGTGAGTCTCCAAGTCAATAACCAACAAGCAGGTGAGTCTCCAAGTCAATAACCAACAAGCAGGTGAGTCTCCAAGTCAATAACCAACAAGCAGGTGAGTCTCCAAGTCAATAACCAACAAGCAGGTGAGTCTCCAAGTCAATAACCAACAAGCAGGTGAGTCTCCAAGTCAATAAGCAACAAGCAGGTGAGTCTCCAAGTCAATAACCAATAAGCAGGTGAGTCTCCAAGTCAATAACCAACAAGCAGGTGAGTCTCCAAGTCAATAACCAACAAGCAGGTGAGTCTCCAAGTCAATAAGCAACAAGCAGGTGAGTCTCCAAGTCAATAACCAACAAGCAGGTGAGTCTCCAAGTCAATAACCAACAAGCAGGTGAGTCTCCAAGTCAATAACCAACAAGCAGGTGAGTCTCCAAGTCAATAACCAACAAGCAGGTGAGTCTCCAAGTCAATAACCAACAAGCAGGTGAGTCTCCAAGTCAATAACCAACAAGCAGGTGAGTCTCCAAGTCAATAACCAACAAGCAGGTGAGTCTCCAAGTCAATAACCAACAAGCAGATATATCTCCAAGTCAATAACCAACAAGCAGGTGAGTCTAAAAGTCAATAACCAACAAGCAGGTGAGTCTCCAAGTCAATAACCAACAAGCAGGTGAGTCTCCAAGTCAATAAGCAACAAGCAGGTGAGTCTCCAAGTCAATAAGCAACAAGCAGGTGAGTCTCCAAGTCAATAACCAACAAGCAGGTGAGTCTCCAAGTCAATAACCAACAAGCAGGTGAGTCTCCAAGTCAATAACCAACAAGCAGGTGAGTCTCCAAACAAGTCTCATAAATAATGATACAACAGATGAACTTCTTCCATGACCTGCCACTAGATGTCTGAAATGTGGACCTAACAAAGTGACATCCCACTGGCTGTCTGAAATGTGGACCTAACAAAGTGACATGCCACCAGCTATCTGAAATGTGGACCTAACACAGTGACCTCCCTCCCACTAGATGTCTGAAATGTGGACCTAACAAAGTGACATGCCACTAGCTGTCTGAAATGTGGACCTAACAAAGTGACATGCCACTAGCTGTCTGAAATGTGGACCTAACAAAGTGACCTCCCTCCCACTAGTTGTCTGAAATATGGACCTAACAAAGTGACATGCCACTAGCTGTCTGAAATGTGGACCTAACAAAGTGACATCCCACTAGCTGTCTGAAATGTGGACCTAACAAAGTGACCTCCCACCAGCTATCTGAAATGTGGACCTAACAAAGTGACCTCTATCCCACTAGTTGTCTGAAATATGGACCTAACAAAGTGACATGCCACTAGCTGTCTGAAATGTGGACCTAACAAAGTGACATGCCACTAGCTGTCTGAAATGTGGACCTAACAAAGTGACCTCCCACCAGCTATCTGAAATGTGGACCTAACAAAGTGACCTCTATCCCACTAGTTGTCTGAAATGTGGACCTAACAAAGTGACCTCCCTCCCACTAGCTGTCTGAAATGTGGACCTAACAAAGTGACATGCCACTAGCTGTCTGAAATGTGGACCTAACAAAGTGACCTCCCACCAGCTATCTGAAATGTGGACCTAACAAAGTGACCTCTATCCCACTAGTTGTCTGAAATGTGGACCTAACAAAGTGACCTCCCTCCCACTAGCTGTCTGAAATGTGGACCTAACAAAGTGACCTCCCTCCCACTAGCTGTCTGAAATGTGGACCTAACAAAGTGACCTCCCTCCCACTAGCTGTCTGAAATGTGGACCTCACAAAGTGACTTCTCTCCCACTAGCTGTCTGAAATGTGGACCTCACAAAGTGACTTCCCTCCCACTAGCTGTCTGAAATGTGGACCTCACAAAGTGACTTCTCTCCCACTAGCTGTCTGAAATGTGGACCTCACAAAGTGACTTCCCTCCCACTAGCTGTCTGAAATGTGGGATTACCTGTTTAATTGCTAACAAATTACTTCCAAGACAAATTTTAACAATCAAATATTATCACTTCTACAATGAACAACATCAACTCAGAAAAGCCCTCACCAACATCACAATCTGGATCTAGTCAAACCTACCAAAGCCCTCACCAACATCACAATCTGGATCTAGTCAAACCTACCAAAGCCCTCACCAACATCACAATCTGGATCTAGTCAAACCTACCAAAGCCCTCACCAACATCACAATCTGGATCTAGTCAAACCTACCAAAGCCCTCACCAACATCACAATCTGGATCTAGTCAAACCTACCAAAGCCCTCACCAACATCACAATCTGGATCTAGTCAAACCTACCAAAGCCCTCACCAACATCACAATCTGGATCTAGTCAAACCTACCAAAGCCCTCACCAACATCACAATTTGGATCTAGTCAAACCTACCAAAGCCCTCACCAACATCACAATTTGGATCTAGTCAAACCTACCAAAGCCCTCACCAACATCACAATTTGGATCTAGTCAAACCTACCAAAGCCCTCACCAACATCACAATCTGGATCTAGTCAAACCTACCAAAGCCCTCACCAACATCACAATTTGGATCTAGTCAAACCTACCAAAGCCCTCACCAACATCACAATTTGGATCTAGTCAAACCTACCAAAGCCCTCACCAACATCACAATCTGGATCTAGTCAAACCTACCAAAGCCCTCACCAACATCACAATTTGGATCTAGTCAAACCTACCAAAGCCCTCACCAACATCACAATCTGGATCTAGTCAAACCTACCAAAGCCCTCACCAACATCACAATCTGGATCTAGTCAAACCTACCAAAGCCCTCACCAACATCACAATTTGGATCTAGTCAAACCTACCAAAGCCCTCACCAACATCACAATCTGGATCTAGTCAAACCTACCAAAGCCCTCACCAACATCACAATTTGGATCTAGTCAAACCTACCAAAGCCCTCACCAACATCACAATCTGGATCTAGTCAAACCTACCAAAGCCCTCACCAAAATCACAATCTGGATCTAGTCAAACCTACCAAAGCCCTCACCAACATCACAATCTGGATCTAGTCAAACCTACCAAAGCCCTCACCAACATCACAATTTGGATCTAGGCAAACCTACCAAAGCCCTCACCAACATCACAATCTGGATCTAGTCAAACCTACCAAAGCCCTCACCAACATCACAATCTGGATCTAGTCAAACCTACCAAAGCCCTCACCAACATCACAATTTGGATCTAGTCAAACCTACCAAAGCCCTCACCAACATCACAATCTGGATCTAGTCAAACCTACCAAAGCCCTCACCAACATCACAATCTAGATCTAGTCAAACCTACCAAAGCCCTCACCAACATCACAATCTGGATCTAGTCAAACCTACCAAAGCCCTCACCAACATCACAATCTGGATCTAGTCAAACCTACCAAAGCCCTCACCAACATCACAATCTGGATCTAGTCAAACCTACCAAAGCCCTCACCAACATCACAATCTGGATCTAGTCAAACCTACCAAAGCCCTCACCAACATCACAATTTGGATCTAGTCAAACCTACCAAAGCCCTCACCAACATCACAATCTGGATCTAGTCAAACCTACCAAAGCCCTCACCAACATCACAATCTGGATCTAGTCAAACCTACCAAAGCCATCACCAACATCACAATTTGGATCTAGTCAAACCTACCAAAGCCCTCACCAACATCACAATCTGGATCTAGTCAAACCTACCAAAGCCCTCACCAACATCACAATCTGGATCTAGTCAAACCTACCAAAGCCCTCACCAACATCACAATCTGGATCTAGTCAAACCTACCAAAGCCCTCACCAACATCACAATCTGGATCTAGTCAAACCTACCAAAGCCCTCACCAACATCACAATCTGGATCTAGTCAAACCTACCAAAGCCCTCACCAACATCACAATCTGGATCTAGTCAAACCTACCAAAGCCCTCACCAACATCACAATCTGGATCTAGTCAAACCTACCAAAGCCCTCACCAACATCACAATCTGGATCTAGTCAAACCTACCAAAGCCCTCACCAACATCACAATTTGGATCTAGTCAAACCTACCAAAGCCCTCACCAACATCACAATTTGGATCTAGTCAAACCTACCAAAGCCCTCACCAACATCACAATTTGGATCTAGTCAAACCTACCAAAGCCCTCACCAACATCACAATCTGGATCTAGTCAAACCTACCAAAGCCCTCACCAACATCACAATCTGGATCTAGTCAAACCTACCAAAGCCCTCACCAACATCACAATTTGGATCACATCACAAAATGAAATAGCTATTGATATCACACGGCATTTTGGTTCATGTTATGTTGCAGTAAAATAACAAACACAAGCACCAGGTGTCCGCCGTACAGCTATGTCTGGCCAGGTATGTGGGACAGCCTACCAGCTAAACATCCACACTTTGGTGACATCCGTCTGTCCAGCAGCAATAACAGCGTCGTCCAGGTCTTCAGTTTTCTAGAGGGTCAATGAATATATGGTAAGTGAGAACACTAGCCTATTACAATCTTTCAGTCAGCAGTCGCAGTTATTAGGGCATGTTTAAAAATGTGAATTAAATGTAAGAGCTGAATGTTGAAGGCCGACAGGAAACAGAACAATTATCATTTTGTGACAAGTAGTCGGTCGCACAACTGCCATATGATTAGAAATTTATGGTTATAACTGAAGTATGATCACAGCTGTCACATTAACATAACTGTCACATCACCACAAGACTATAACTGTCACATTAACATAACACGGTGAGTAAAAGGTCTCATTTGTTACCAGTCTAAGTCTAGGTAAGTCAGTGAATGAAAGGTCTAAGTCTAGGTAAGTCAGTGAATGAAAGGTCTAAGTCGGCATGAAGGTCAGTGAGGTAAAGGTCTCCTGTGTTGCCAGTGCAAGTCTAGGTAAACCTGTGAGTTATAGGTCTCGTGTGTTGCCAGTCCAAGTCTAGAGGTAAACCAGTGAGCTAAAGGTCTCGTGTGTTGCCAGTCCAAGTCTAGAGGTAAACCAGTGAGCTATAGGTCTCGTGTGTTGCCAGTCCAAGTCTAGAGGTAAACCATCACATCTCAGATCAGTGTGCTGGTACTCACATCTAGGATTGTGGCGGAAGCCCAAAGCAACAGCCATCTCATCCTCAGTGTATAAGCCATTTCCATCCTTATCAAACTGTTTAAGCTTCTCCTTGTTGACCCCCACATGTGCAATGTCGTTGAGTGCATCTATGTCCAGTTGACCCTTCTCCGTGGGCCAGCTACTTTCAAAGGCATTATGCAGGTCTGCAATTGGGATCAGAGAAACACACTTTGATCAATAATTGAGGCTTTAGAGATCAGAGAAACACACTTTGATCAATAATTGAGGCTTTAGAGATCAGAGAAACACACTTTGATCAATAATTGAGGCTTTAGAGATCAGAGAAACACACTTTGATCAATAATTGAGGCTTTAGAGATCAGAGAAACACACTTTGATCAATAATTGAGGCTTTAGAGATCAGAGAAACACACTTTGATCAATAATTGAGGCTTTAGAGATCAGAGAAACACACTTTGATCAATAATTGAGGCTTTAGAGATCAGAGAAACACACTTTGATCAATAATTGAGGCTTTAGATTCCTATCTGTATCAATAAACAGTAAGCACTTCCTTGAACCAAACACTGTGATTATTGGGAGTGGAGTCTGAGCATGGACTCTTAATTATAACTAGACGCTACCAAGGCAGGCTCACCACACAGACTCTGACAGTGACATGCCATGGTCCAATGACCTCACTACGAGATTAGTCTTGCTGACAGGTGAAGAAATTAATGGTTAAAGGTAAGGACTCGACTTCATCACTGTGGGTTTCCCCATATGGATCGGTCTCTCTCCGCAGAATGGTATAACGCCTGCCAAGAGCATGGCACAAACTCCGCAGCTCCTGCAATGAACCCAAGGAAAACATTTCCATCATGAGCCGTCCACCGCAGCTCAAATCCGAACCACGACCATCTTAACACGAGGCAAACGGCTTGACCACTTCGCCACGGAGACCCCAAGTGATAGTCTCAGGCTCTGTAGAACCAGATTGCTCTAGGTACATGAATCCTGCAAGCCATAGGTGGTCATTTGCCTAATATCAGGAAAAATGACTTGAAGCAACCTGCTCACTTGCAGGCAGTCAATCAATGGAAGCCCGTCAATCCTCTCAGCACATTGGCCATTGACAACATCCCACCAGCCTGCACGGTCTTGGGCTCCTTTGTCTACTTCTCTCCAGGTGTAATCATTTAATCTCAGTTCTATCTCACCATCTCTTCTCCATGTATTTGCGGGTCCTCCTCTTTTTCTCTTTCCTTGAGGATTCCATGTAAGAGCCTGTCTGGCTATGTTAGAAGGTGTCTTCCGCAGCGTTTGTCCTATCCAGCCCAATTTTCTTCGCTTAATTTGTTGTTGACTCCTTTACCATAGGTCCTCATTCTTCACCATGTCCTGCCACTTTACGTCTATTGTCTTTCAAAGGCATCTGTTAACAAAGGAATGGAGTCTTTGTTCTATGGCCTTGGCTGTTCTCCACGTCTTTGCTCCAAACAGCAGCAACACTAATGTTGGATATTCTAGCTTTGGTGTGAATCTTGAATTCTCTGGATGTCCATAAAGTGTTTAGTGTCAGGAATGTCCCTCTTGCCTTTCCTATTCTGATCCTGACATCTGTACCTCCTCCTGATGTGTCAGTTGTGTCAATGTACCCACTTCCTCCAACTGCTGTCCCTCCAGCACGATTGGTTCTTTGCTGATAGTTTTGTGGTTAAGGAACTTGCTTTCTCTTCCTGTTGATAATCAGTCCTATCAGGTTTTCTTCATGTTCATGTTCAGTCCTATCAAGTTTTCTTCATGTTGATAATCAGTCCTATCAAGTTTTATTCATGTTGATGTTCAGTCCTATCAGGTTTTCTTCATGTTGATGTTCAGTCCTATCAAGTTTTCTTCGTGTTGATAATCAGTCCTATCAAGTTTTATTCATGTTGATGTTCAGTCCTATCAAGTTTTCTTCATGTTGATGTTCAGTCCTATCAAGTTTTCTTCGTGTTGATAATCAGTCCTATCAAGTTTTATTCATGTTGATGTTCAGTCCTATCAAGTTTTCTTCATGTTGATGTTCAGTCCTATCAAGTTTCTCTTCATTTGACTATGACTGTGTGACCAGATCATCTGCGTAGTTTGTGTTCTCCAATTGTGACATTAGTGTCCACTGAATAGCAGTTATTTTTCCCTTGATTGATGTCTTCACTACCCAGTCACATTCGAGAATGGTCTGTAAGCTGGCAAATGGAGTTTAATGTAGATAAATGTACAGGCATCCACATGGGTAGATCCAATATGGAACATAATTACAGAATGGGCGAGAACAATATTAGAAAGACAGAAAAGGAAAGAGACCCAGGGGTTATAATAATCATACAGGTAAGGTGAGGGAGCAAGTTCAGGTAGCAGTGAAAAAGGTAAATGTAATGTTTGGTATGATAAAAAGGAATATTAAACATAGGAGCAAGGAAGTGATAGTCAAACTGTATAAAGCATTAGTTAGACCTAGGTTGGAGTACTGTGTGCAGGTATCGTAGAAGAGACATAAACATGCTGGAAAGAATACAAAAAAGAGCGACAAAGCTGATAGTTGGATTTCAGAATTACAGTTATGAGGAAGGACTCAGAAAATACAGCCTAGTGTCTAGAAAAGATAAGAATTTGAGGTGACTTAATACAGGTTTAAAATATAATCAGAAGAAATGGATACATGTAATGAATGCAAAAGAAATTGGTTGTATACAAACTCTACAGAGTTTTCTCAAGCAGTATAAAGACATTGAGTTAGGGAAGGGTGAGAGCAGGCATCCTTGTCTCACTCCTGCTTGCACCCCAAAGCTGTCAGTCAGTGATCATTCATGTACCACTCTACTAACTGTATCTTCTTTCATATTCTGTATACTCGATATTCAGCCCATACGGCGTTGAGGTGTGAAACCACTAGTAAAGTACTTAGTTCCCGGTCGGGGTGTCGCAAGCAGTAGAGCAGCCACCTCACTGCGAACTGTTAAGACTCAGCCCTTGATCATGAGATATGTCCGCACACCAGGCGAACAACATCTCTGTGCCATGACCAGGCTTGTCCCCTGGTTAAATGCACTCCTGCCTCGCTTTTTACCTCTGTCTGCTATCAGTCATCCCAATGGACACAGAAGAGAGGCAGGCCAGCGGACATTGCACCTCTGCCCTATTGTGACAACCTCCCAGGTAGCGGGGAATGCTAGGCGTGCCATCACTGCAGATGAGCCGAGAAAATAAAAGGAGCAAGGAGATACCTCACTCACATGCATATGCTACGTTTCTGGCAGGACGTGACGATCCTGAGACACAGACACACTGGACTGCCTCTCTTCCGGTATAGTACAAACTAGTACATAGTCCATCATATCATATCATCACCAAACCCTATAGACACGAGTGGCGAAGCCTCGTTAGTCCTGCAAGACAACTTCCATAAGAGAGACAACTCTGACCAAAAACAACTGCTGCCTTGCAGATAGGCTGGGGACAGCCAAAGGCTAAGGAGGGCATCCCTACAGAAACGCCTGTTGAAATCGGATGCACTGGGCCACAGGCTTAACAAAGTAACACAGTGCAACGTATATCGCTGTAACTAGCGTACGAAGAAGAAGAAGATATTCTGTATGGGGCAGGCAAAGGCTAGGGAGTGTTAACCCAAACCAAGGGAGTCACATTAGGGTCAGATGAAACATACTGCTGACCTCTTGTCCATGTCACACTCCTGGAAACAGGAAGTGGGGATTGACACTGTGATACCCATAATTGTGAGCTTACTAAGGAACCTTGCATTGCATTACAGCCAGGAGGACCCTAGTCCACCTTCCGAAATATGCCTCTGATGTAAAAAGAGCCCCTGTAATCTACTATCAATGAAACTTCTATAAGAGCTCACCCCAACATGAGCAGCTTTGGACAACACCCCAAACATAAAAACTTGCCAAAAGTGGATGTGCTAGGTCGAGAGGCACAAATACTACAGCACTTACTTCCTATGTTCTGTCTACCACATCAAACATCATGTTTCCTATGTTCTGTCTACCACATCAAACATCATGTTTCCTATGTTCTGTCTACCACATCATGTTTCCTATGTTCTGTCTACCACATCATGTTCCTATGTTCTGTCTACCACATCATGTTCCTATGTTCTGTCTACCACATCATGTTTCCTATGTTCTGTCTACCACATCATGTTTCCTATGTTCTGTCTACCACATCATGTTCCTATGTTCTGTCTACCACATCATGTTCCTATGTTCTGTCTACCACATCATGTTTCCTATGTTCTGTCTACCACATCAAACATCATGTGTCCAGTGTCCAGACACGTGGACTGCCTTTATCGTTCCCCCTCAACATGTCATCCATATTGCATGTGTCCAGAAGGTTTGGACAGATCATCAGGTGGTCTGGGTGGTTCTTGTGTTGCTCCACAGTGGCATGTCTCATCAGCCCTGTATCCCCATCTCTGCAAGTTCTTCCTTATTGTTATTCACCAGTTCAGAGTATATTTAGTGAGTTCGATGCTGTGTAACACAAGTGGTGTCCAGGGACAGAATCCTCACACAGTTTGATCGAGAGAACCTCCGTCAATTCATTCAATTTTTCGATGCAGTATTTTCCGGGACGAGTCTGTAGGGACTGGATTGACTGTAAGAAACTTCGTCTAGATTTCAGTCTTGTGCCCTGGACCTGGTGCCCAAGCATAGGGCGCATGGGTCGTTTACCCGTTTTTCTCTTTCAATTTTGTTGCTGTATCAATGCGTTTGACATGTGTAGAGTTTTTCCAAACTGGCACTGTGTACTGAGTTACAGAGAAGTATAGAGCGAGGACATCTGGATTTGCTTACCATGTTGTGCCAGTAAATTTGTTGATATTATTTCTCGCATGTACTTTGTTTGTTTCCCGGCAGTGTATCACATAGGACAGTGTGCGATCCAACTTTACTCCAGGTATTTAGGAGCCGTTCTGTGTTTCAGCTCCTGTCCTTGCCATTGGATCCGTAGTTTTCTTGTTGCCTGCCTATTTATGAGGTGGACAGCACATACTTAGGTTTTGCTGGGGTTTGGTTTGAGGTGATGTTTGTGGTAATATACAGCAAGGTCATCAAGGGTACTTTGTCAGTGTGTGTTCAACCTCTTCAAGTCCATTTCCTTGGGCAGCGACTGCTGTGTCGTCAGCATAAATTAATTTTGACACCTCTGTGCCTATATGTTGGTCGTTGGTATAGGTCACTTCCTTGTGCCAGGTCATTTTTGGGGGTTTTGCCATCAACTGTTTTTTCCTCCCAAATCACATAGACTAGCCTATTCTGCAATAGACATTTGATGAGGTTGGTGAGGTGTCAACAAATTGTGGTAGAATTTAGCTCTGTCAGCAGCTTCTGGTGGTATATCGTGTCGTATGCTGCACTTGGTGCACCAGGCTTGCCGTACACAGAACCAGAGACTACAGTCAGCTGGCAGACGCTGAATGTCGTAGACAAATTCACATATTTGGGCAGCATGCTGTCGAGATCTGTCAGCCTAGATGATGAGGTGGCAAGCAGAATAGCAAATGCCAGCACAGCCTTTGGTAGAATACGCTCGATGGTGTGGGCACGTGGTGGCATCAGCGTCAAGACCAAACTCAAAGTCTACCGTGCAACCATCATTCCAACCCTACTATACGCTTGCGAAAGCTGGACTGTATACTCTGGACATGCAAGGAGGTTAAACCACTTCCACACAGGTTGCCTGAGGCGACTTTTCCACATCCGATGGCAAGATCGTGTCACTGACATCGAGGTTCTCTCGAGGGCTAACATGCCCAGCATCCATGCACTGCTAGAAAAAGCACGACTAGGATGGGCCGGACACCTCGTCCGTATGTCAGACGAGCGGCTCCCAAAGAAGCTTCTCTACGGCGAGTTTAGAGAGGGGTGGCGCGAGAGAGGGCGCCCAAAGAAACGTTTTAAAGACGGTCTGAAGGACTCACTAAAAAGTTGCCAGATAGACATAGACACCTGGGAATGTCTTGCGCAAAACAGATCTGACTGGAGAAGCGCAGTCAAATCGGGTGTAGCTGCCGGTGAAGACGACCGTGTTGTGAAAGCCCAGAGCAGACGTGAGACCCGGAAATCCAGAACAGCGGGAACACCATCCCCTTCTACAAACCTCGTGTGCCCAATATGTAGCAGATTTTTTTCAGCCACATGCGCACCCACACCCAACAGGGAAATCTGTGACAAAGATGATGTCGGCGGTCCTCATTGACAACGATGGACAGCTATTATTATGCTGCAGTTAGATCAATAAAGGCCACTCCTGTGATCTGCTTCAGTTGATAACCTTCCTTGATTAGCTGTGCCAGGCTAAGGATTCGGCTGCTAATAATCTTCCAGGTCTGAAACTTGTTTCTTGATAAGCTTATCTTTTATAGAGGCATGATCTGCTTCAGTTGATAACCTTCCTTGATTAGCTGTGTCAGGCTAAGGATTCGGCTGCTAATAATCTTCCAGGTCTGAAACTTGTTTCTTGATAAGCTTATCTTCTATAGAGGCGTGATCTGGTTGAGGATCAATTCTTTCATAAAACCTTATACAGATGGTATAACAATTACACTGGTCTGACGTTCTGTTGGAGTTTGTCCTAGTTTAATCAATGCAACCACATCGGGGTGGCAGAACTTCATACATGTTCCGTGCTAACGCTTTCTGCACATTTCACCCCCCACTTTGTAACGTAGAAAGTGATTCAAACTGCACCCCTTGCGATCCTCCTTACAGTGGTCACTCAGCCATTGTGAACACATCTTCGAACAGTTCAGTTTCTTCCTAACCACCATTTCAACTGTTCCGAGCGACACAATTCCTCTGCTAGCAACAATATGCGCCTGATCTGATCGCAGAAGATCTTTAGTTAAATCACGTACTTCCTGAAGCATCTATGCCCAGTCCTTCACTGTTGTCTTCGACACACTTTTGTCACCATTCACTGTTTGCATTCTGTTATGAATGTCGACTAGTCGACATTGTTTAGCTGTTAGGAACTGAATCACCGCTCGCTGATCAACTATGAACGGATTCCGTATCACACCCACCATTTTCTCAACAGTCTGCAGCAGAACCCATGAATGCAAGGATAATAAACATGTGTACACTTGTACATTAGTGTGTGCTTATTAAGTCAGATGTGACGTCATCATGCTTGACGTGCGAATGTCCCCATAGCACAGCACAGGCAGTTTTCATTTGAACACGCCTCATAGTTGTTGTATTGCTCGTATAGTGCCTTTGAATCTTCGTTAAGACCAGAAATATACTGGGTTTTGTTGTATTGCTCGTATAGTGCCTTTGAATCTTCGTTAAGACCAGAAATATACTGGGTTTTGTTTTATTGCTCGTATAGTGCCTTTGAATCTTCGTTAAGACCAGAAATATACTGGGTTTTGTTGTATTGCTCGTATAGTGCCTTTGAATCTTCGTTAAGACCAGAAATATACTGGGTTTTGTTGTATTGCTCGTATAGTGCCTTTGAATCTTCGTTAAGACCAGAAATATACTGGGTTTTGTTGTATTGCTCGTATAGTGCCTTTGAATCTTCGTTAAGACCAGAAATATACTGGGTTTTGTTGTATTGCTCGTATAGTGCCTTTGAATCTTCGTTAAGACCAGAAATATACTGGGTTTTGTTGTATTGCTCGTATAGTGCCTTTGAATCTTCGTTAAGACCAGAAATATACTGGGTTTTGTTTTATTGCTCGTATAGTGCCTTTGAATCTTCGTTAAGACCAGAAATATACTGGGTTCTGTTGTATTGCTCGTATAGTGCCTTTGAATCTTCATTAAGGCCATAAATATACTGGGTTCTGCAGCCTCTCAGCATGTGGCGTCAGGAGATACTTTCTGCTAGTTTAACAAAAGCCTCTTAGTTCCAGTTTCAACACCTGTCTAGCTGTCATGCACGTGGACCCCATTTGGTGGTACATTCTCCAGTTAACAACCGCTGAACAAGATACTCCCACAGCCCAACATTTGTTACACTTACAAAAAGAAATCAATGAAAGGTGATAAAAGACACCTCCTGATGATAGTGGGACACAGTCTGTATGCCCCAGCCCCCAAAGACAATCTCTGGCAGTGTTAACCTTACCCATGAAGGAACGAGTATCTAAACAAAATCTTGGTCACATACAGAGTTGACCACTACCAAAATCTTACCTGGTTTCAAACAAGTTTTATCCTGGTTGGTCTAGTCAAGTAGATAAGAAACTCCTTACCTTCCCTAGAACTTACCTAGTTTCAAACAAGTTTTATCCTGGTTGGTCTAGTCAAGTAGATAAGAAACTCCTTACCTTCCCTAGAACTTACCTAGTTTCAAACAAGTTTTATCCTGGTTGGTCTAGTCAAGTAGATAAGAAACTCCTTACCTTCCCTAGAACTTACCTGGCTTCAAGTCTTATCCTGGTTGGTCTAGTCAAGTAGATAAGAAACTCCTTACCTTCCCTAGAACTTACCTGGCTTCAAACAAGTTTTATCCTGGTTGGTCTAGTCAAGTAGATAAGAAACTCCTTACCTTCCCTAGAACTTACCTGGCTTCAAACAAGTTTTATCCTGGTTGGTCTAGTCAAGTAGATAAGAAACTCCTTACCTTCCCTAGAACTTACCTGGCTTCAAACAAGTTTTATCCTGGTTGGTCTAGTCAAGTAGATAAGAAACTCCTTACCTTCCCTAGAACTTACCTGGCTTCAAACAAGTTTTATCCTGGTTGGTCTAGTCAAGTAGATAAGAAACTCCTTACCTTCCCTAGAACTTACCTGGCTTCAAACAAGTTTTATCCTGGTTGGTCTAGTCAAGTAGATAAGAAACTCCTTACCTTCCCTAGAACTTACCTGGCTTCAAACAAGTTTTATCCTGGTTGGTCTAGTCAAGTAGATAAGAAACTCCTTACCTTCCCTAGAACTTACCTGGCTTCAAACAAGTTTTATCCTGGTTGGTCTAGTCAAGTAGATAAGGAACTCCTTACCTTCCCTAGAACTTATCCCTTCTATTTGAATGACTGGACTTGTCTTGTTGCTTTCTAGAAGAGAATTAATGACAGACATTTTGATGAGACAACACTTGTTGGTAGTTTTCCACAACAAGAATCTTAGTTCACCACAACAACAACAATCTTAGTTCACCACCACCACCACAACAACAACAATCTTAGTTCACCACCACCACCACAACAACAATCTTAGCTCACCACCACAACAACAATCTTAGTTCACCACCACCACAACAACAACAACTATCTTAGTTCACCACCACCACAACAACAACAATCTTAGTTCACCACCACCACAACAACAACTATCTTAGTTCACCACCACCACAACAACAACAACTATCTTAGTTCACCACCACCACAACAACAACAATCTTAGCTCACCACCACAACAACAATCTTAGTTCACCACCACCACCACAACAACAATCTTAGCTCACCACCACAACAACAATCTTAGTTCACCACCACCACAACAACAACAACTATCTTAGTTCACCACCACCACAACAACAACAACTATCTTAGTTCACCACCACCACAACAACAATCTTAGTTCACCACCACCACAACAACAATCTTAGTTCACCACCACCACAACAACTATCTTAGTTCACCACCACCACAACAACAACAATCTTAGTTCACCACCACCACAACAACAATCTTAGTTCACCACAACAACAACTATCTTAGTTCACCACCACAACAACAATCTTAGTTCACCACCACAACAACAATCTTAGTTCACCACCACCACAACAACAATCTTAGTTCACCACAACAACAACTATCTTAGTTCACCACCACAACAACAATCTTAGTTCACCACCACAACAACTATCTTAGTTCACCACCACCACAACAACAACAATCTTAGTTCACCACCACCACAACAACAACAACTATCTTAGTTCACCACCACCACAACAACAACAACTATCTTAGTTCACCACCACCACAACAACAACAACTATCTTAGTTCACCACCACCACAACAACAACAATCTTAGTTCACCACCACCACAACAACAACAACTATCTTAGTTCACCACTACCACAACAACAATCTTAGTTCACCACCACCACAACAACAACAACAATCTTAGTTCACCACCACCACAACAACAACTATCTTAGTTCACCACCACCACAACAACAACAACTATCTTAGTTCACCACTACCACAACAACAATCTTAGTTCACCACAACAACAACTATCTTAGTTCACCACAACAACAACTATCTTAGTTCACCACCACCACAACAACAATCTTAGTTCACCACAACAACAACTATCTTAGTTCACCACCACCACAACAATCTTAGTTCACCACCACAACAACAATCTTAGTTCACCACCACAACAACAATCTTAGCTCACCACCACCACAACAACTATCTTAGTTCACCACCACCACAACAACCTTAGTTCACCCCCACCACAACAACAATCTTAGTTCACCCCCACCACAACAACAATCGTAGTTCACCACCACCACAACAACAATCTTAGTTCACCACCACCACAACAACAACAATCTTAGTTCACCACCACCACAACAACAATCTTAGTTCACCACCACCACAACAACAATCTTAGTTCACCCCCACCACAACAACAATCTTAGTTCACCACCACCACAACAACCATCTTAGTTCACCCCCACCACAACAACAATCTTAGTTCACCACAACAACAACAATCTTAGTTCACCACCACCATAACAACAATCTTAGTTCACCACGACAACAACAATCTTAGTTCACCACCACAACAACAACAATCTTAGTTCACCCCCACCACAACAACAATCTTAGTTCACCACAACAACAACAATCTTAGTTCACCACCACCATAACAACAATCTTAGTTCACCACAACAACAACAATCTTAGTTCACCACCACAACAACAACAATCTTAGTTCACCACCACCACAACAACAACTATCTTAGTTCACCACAACCCCAACAACAATCTTAGTTCACCCCCACCCCAACAACAACCTTAGTTCACCACAACAACAACAATCTTAGTTCACCACCACCACAACAACAATCTTAGTTCACCACAACAACAACAATCTTAGTTCACAACCATAACAACAACAATCTTAGTTCACCACCACCACAACAACAATCTTAGTTCACCACCACCACAACAACAATCTTAGTTCACCCCCACAACAGCAATCTTAGTTCACCCCCATCACACACAACAATCTTAGTTCACCCCCACCACAACACTCTTAGTTCACACCACCACAACAACAATCTTAGTTCACCCCCACAACAACTATCTTAGTTCACCACCACAACAACAACAATCTTAGTTCACCCCCACTACAACAACAATCTTAGTTCACCCCACCACAACAACAATCTTAGTTCACACCACCACAACAACAATCTTAGTTCACCACCACCATAACAACAACTATCTTAGTTCACCACCACAACAACAACAATCTTAGTTCAGAACCACAATAACAACAATCTTAGTTCACCACCACAACAACAACAATCTTAGTTCACCCCCACCACAACAACAATCTTAGTTCACCCCACCACAACAACAATCTTAGTTCACCACCACAACAACAACAATCTTAGTTCACCCCACCACAACAACAATCTTAGTTCACCACCACCACAACAACAATCTTAGTTCACCACCACCATAACAACAACTATCTTAGTTCACCCCCACAACAACAACAATCTTAGTTCACCCCCACCACAACAACAATCTTAGTTCACCCCACCACAACAACAATCTTAGTTCACACCACCACAACAACAATCTTAGTTCACCACCACCATAACAACAACTATCTTAGTTCACCACCACAACAACAACAATCTTAGTTCACCACCACAATAACAACAATCTTAGTTCACCACCACAACAACAACAATCTTAGTTCACCCCCACCACAACAACAATCTTAGTTCACCCCACCACAACAACAACAATCTTAGTTCACCACCACAACAACAACAATCTTAGTTCACCCCACCACAACAACAATCTTAGTTCACCACCACCACAACAACAATCTTAGTTCACCACCACCATAACAACAACTATCTTAGTTCACCCCCACAACAACAACAATCTTAGTTCACCCCCACCACAACAACAATCTTAGTTCACCCCACCACAACAACAATCTTAGTTCACCACCACCACAACAACAATCTTAGTTCACCACCACCATAACAACAACTATCTTAGTTCACCCCACCACAACAACAATCTAACCATAAGTCATGTATCTTAGGTTGACTTGTCTGACCATAAGTCAGGTATCCTGGGTTGACTTGTCTGACCATAAGTCAGGTATCCTGGTTTGACTTGTCTAACCATAAGTCAGGTATCTTAGGTTGACTTGTCTGACCATAAGTCAGGTATCCTGGGTTGACTTGTCTAACCATAAGTCAGGTATCTTAGGTTGACTTGTCTAACCATAAGTCAGGTATCTTAGGTTGACTTGTCTAACCATAAGTCAGGTATCCTGGGTTGACTTGTCTAACCATAAGTCAGGTATCTTGGGTTGACTTTTCTAACCATCAGTCAGGTATCTTAGGTTGACTTGTCTAACCATAAGTCAGGTATCCTGGGCTGACTTGACTAACCATAAGTCAGGTATCCTGGATTGACTTGACTAACCATTAGTCAGGTACCCTGGATTGACTTGTCTAACCATAAGTCAGGTATCCTGGGTTGACTTGTCTAACCATAAGTCAGGTATCCTGGGTTGACTTGTCTAACCATAAGTCAGGTACCCTGGATTGACTTGTCTAACCATAAGTCAGGTACCCTGGGTTGACTTGTCTAACCATAAGTCAGGTATCCTGGGTTGACTTGTCTAACCATAAGTCAGGTATCCTGGGTTGACTGGAGAATGCTGAGGCAGACAGATCATTGGAAATGGTACCTTTGTCATGACTGCACAAATAAGGAACATTAATTTCTACAAGATGGACTACGTAGGAACTAACCTCAGACATTCAGTGCTCCCTACCAAAATCCTGCAAATGTAGACAGCAATGAATGGTGAAACCCTTACTCCACTGACCTGTCATGAAATCTTGCTGTGAGCTGTTGACTGGTGCTGTGCTGCTGGCAGTTGTCGGTACTGTCACCTGTCCTGCAACATGGTCTGCTGGTTGATCCTTGAAGCTGCTGACAGCCAGGGTCAGGTTAATTAAGGCGCTGTCATGGCTGTCCAAGTGGGCAGCCACCTGATCAAGCTCAGCGTTCAGGGCAACAAGTGTCTCATTTAGTTGCTGTCGAGATGAGAAGACACATTCATTTGGTCTCAAAATAACAAACAATCATTTAATTAATGTGCTGTCAGGATTACAAGAAGCACTGACCTAATTTGTTGTCACAGTTCATCTCACTAATGTGCTGTCAATATAACCACATTATTAATTCTTTCCAGTCCCATTCGACAGTTTGTAAAACATCAGTTGAAGTCTGTTATTCTACCAAAATCAGCGTCTAACACACGTGTTTTCACTCTATTGCTCAGCTGTGATGTTCCAGGTTTAGAGTACATTAAGTATGGTGAAACATCCGCAGCATGTGCAGCTTTCGTTTAGTGAAGGCTGTAGTAACAAGTTAAAACTTGTAACAACTTTGTGTGATTAAGAGCAGAGAAATGGCATTATTTCGTCAGACCAATGATCATCTGGATTACATATGGATCATCTGGATTACATATGGATAATCAATACAAGCTTGATTCAGACTAACTGGGACGCACAAGAAAGTCACTGTGGTAATGTTGTGCATTGATAAAATAAAAATACTAAATCACATGGTGAGCAACAACAACAAAATTAAGGTTCAGTGGTCTTTCCACATCCACATCAAAAACATTTAATGCTGTTTTGGAATATCTAGAAAGTGTAATAATGGACTGGTCAAGTTTTGTGTTTTAGAATATCTAGAAAGTGTAAAAATAGACTGGTCAAGTTTTGTGTTTTAGAATATTTAGAAAGTGTAAGAATAGACTGGTAAAGTTTTGTGTTTTAGAACATCTAGAAAGTGTAAAAATAGACTGGTCAAGTTTTGTGTTTTAGAATATTTAGAAAGTGTAAGAATAGACTGGTAAAGTTTTGTGTTTTAGAACATCTAGAAAGTGTAAAAATAGACTGGTAAAGTTTTGTGTTTTAGAACATCTAGAAAGTGTAAGAATAGACTGGTAAAGTTTTGTGTTTTAGAATATCTAGAAAATGAACTGACAAACTGACCAAGTTTCATGCTCCAAAACTAGCGATTATTTGCTTACCTCAAAGTTGCCAAGAATGTCAAACTTGAATGCTAGAAACTCTCCCCTTTCCACTTGAGTGACTCCTGGTAATACCTAAACAATGAGAAATATTGTCAATAAATAGCTCAGCTCAGCTAGTGGAGTGAGAGGGGTGAGCCTGACTCCAGCTCAGCTAGTGGGGTGAGAGGGGTGAGCCTGACTCCAGCTCAGCTAGTGGGGTGAGAGGGGTGAGCCTGACTCCAGCTCAGCTAGTGGGGTGAGAGGGGTGAGCCTGACTCCAGCTCAGCTAGTGGGGTGAGAGGGGTGAGCCTGACTCCAGCTCAGCTAGTGGGGTGAGAGGGGTAAGCCTGACTCCAGCTCAGCTAGTGGAGTGAGAGGGGTGAGCCTGACTCCAGCTCAGCTAGTGGAGTGAGAGGGGTAAGCCTGACTCCAACTCAGCTAGTGGAGTGAGAGGGGTGAGCCTGACTCCAGCTCAGCTAGTGGAGTGAGAGGGGTAAGCCTGACTCCAGCTCAGCTAGTGGAGTGAGAGGGGTGAGCCTGACTCGAGCTCAGCTAGTGGAGTGAGAGGGGTGAGACTGACTCCAGCTCAGCTAGTGGAGTGAGAGGGGTGAGCCTGACTCCAGCTCAGCTAGTGGAGTGAGAGGGGTGAGCTGACTCCAGCTCAGCTAGTGGAGTGAGAGGGGTGAGCCTGACTCCAGCTCAGCTAGTGGAGTGAGAGGGGTGAGCCTGACTCCATCACGTATCATCTACATGAACCTTCACAAGATTTACCCTTCTTACTTGCATGTCCAGGACACCATGTTTCACAATAAGAGACATCTTCTAACCTTTTACAGACAACAAAGAGAACAATTAAGGACTACAAATATTTTTTAAACAGAATATCCTCTAAAATAATGATCATTCAATCATTTAAAAACACAAATTAATGATCTACATGTGAATCAGTGTTGATTGAGTGATTTCTGTGACGTGAAATGCAATGTTAGGTATGATAAAAAGAAATAGGAGCAAGGAAGTGATAGTCAAACTGTGTAAAGCATTAGTTAGACCTAGATTGGAGTACTGTGTATGGGTGGGGAGTCCTTATCATAGAGGGGATATAAACATGCTGGAAAGGATACAAAGAAGAGTGACAAAGATGATAGTGGGATTCCAGAATTTCAGTTATGAGGAAAGACTCAGAAAAACCAGCCTACAGTTTCTTGAAAAGAGAAGAATTGGAGGTGAAAATACAGGTTTATAAGATAATCAGAGGAAAGGATAAATTAGACTATAACAATTTTTGTTTTACAAAGCACAGCCACCTACAAGCACAAGAGGGCAGAGATACAAATTAATTAAAGAAAAGTCTAGATTAGATACTAGGAAATACTTTTTTAGTCAGAGAGTGGTGAATGCTTGGAATGCATTGCCATAGGAAATAGTGGAGGCAGTGTCAATTAATGCATTCAAAAATAGATTGGATGTGCATATATATTTTTAGATCAAGTAAATGTAAAAGAAACTGGCTGTATACTGACTCTGTAGAGTCTTCTAAACCAGTACAAAGAAGTTAAGAGAGTAGAAGCACTGCCACACTGAGAACTCATGATCTACATGTGAACAGAGTGATTTCTGGGATTAACAGAGAATAGAGAAGAACCACTGCCACACTTGGAACATGTTGATAGAGGTGAAAACTACCAGTGTGTCTATCGCCAGCGTCAACCCTAACATTCAGCCTATAGCCAATCTTGGCTTCCACTACACACCAGACCTTGATTCCTCATGGGGTTGGTTCGGCATGAAAATATTGCTTGACTTAAGAGCCTGTCGCTGAAATCAATCATAGCTTCATCGACACTTAAGTGACTGTCTGGCTTGTAAACGGAAGAGCAGGCAGCTCGAACCAAATCCAAAAAGAGGCCCGCATGGATCGTAGTTGAGTGTGCCTTTAGCTGGTTGGTTGGTGTTGTCGTCCATGTTAAAAAAGAACTGGTTTACTTTCTTATACTACTGCCTACCCATTACATCCCTAACAGCTGGCACCTGAAGAACTTTGTCAGTGGCCCAGTACAGTCTGTATTGTAACATCATGTTGATGTAGATATACTTTCCTATATCTTCAATGTCCATTGACCTCCAATATTTATTAGTTTATGAGAATATTAAACAGTGTCCATACAATGATATCTCTGACTGTGGACAATAGCTGAAGATTGGAGCTTTCAATACTGATAGCATTTCTTCTATGTCCAGTCTAGACAGGCATAAGAAGACTGTAACCTTCTAAGTATGTTGTTGAAGTGACTACACAAGGTTGTGCATGTGGCTAACAACCTCATTATGCTAAATAAATTGCTACAGAAACCATCACTGCAAGTGCTTTGGCACAGACTTCCACAATGGGCTAACTAGAGTAATGTCTCTATGTTTTGTAGGGAGCCAAGTGGAGACAACAAAAAGATAATCGGATAAATTATTGAGATCATGAAACTCATGCATTGTATCCCTCAACTTTCCATCCAGCATTTAGAGCATCCTTTTCATGCCATTTGTAGTGAGAACACAAGTCACAAGATGTTACGTGACAAGGATCTTATCTATGGCCCATACAACAGTTGTTGTCTTCTTGCACCCTGTGTAGCATAGGACTTCAACGGCTGCTATCTTTCTAACAGAAAGCAAATATCATAGGACTTCAATGGCTCCTGTCTGACAGCACATATCATAGGACTTCAATGGCTCCTGTCTGACAGCCCATATCATAGGACTTCAATGGCTCCTGTCTGACAGCCCATATCATAGGACTTCAATGGCTCCTGTCTGACAGCCCATATCATAGGACTTCAATGGCTCCTGTCTGACAGCCCATATCATAGGACTTCAACAGCTCCTGTCTACCAGAAAGCACATATCAAAATACTTCATTTCACTTTTGTTGCAGGAGTTTCTATAATAATTCATTTGACATCTTGTTAGACTCACACACAGCTAGACTCACACACAACCCTCTTCTACATCATACTTGGAAGGTGACAGTAGCCACCCATCTGGGTACTTCTTACTGTCCCATCCCAACAATATTTACTCACCAGACTGACCCGAGACTGAGAACTATTGAGCAGGCCCTCGTCACTGGCTGACAAGTTGGAAATCTGATGGGAAGTAACAAGTATTGTGAGACAGTGTCCGCTGTACAAAATGTCAGGCATTTCATAGAACACCTAGGTGAGCCTCAGGTGGACAGAATAACCCCACTCTAATCTTCCTGATATGTTAGGCGTTTCACAGAACAACAAGGTGAGCCTCAGGTGGACAGAATAACCCCACTCTAATCTTCCTGATATGTTAGGCGTTTCACAGAACAACAAGGTGAGCCCCAGGTGGACAGAATAACCCCACTCTAATCTTCCTGATATGTTAGGCGTTTCACAGAACAACAAGGTCAGTCTCAGGTGGACAGAATAACCCCACTCTAATCTTCCTGGTATGTCAGGTGTTTCACAGAACACCTGAGCCCCAGGTGGACAGAATAACCCCACTCTAACCTTCCTGGTATGTCGTTTAGGGTTGTTGTTTAATGCCCACAATGAGTATGTTTACTCTTTTGTGTGCCCTGAAAAGGACGTTAAATGGCGGCTTGTAGAAGCTTCCTCACATCCCGAGCATGCTGATGAAGGTGGACTGCGGTTCTCCAGGCGGTTGTGCCATGTTTGAATTTATCTGCGTGGCGCTCACTACTTTGGAGATCACATTGATCCACATCTCATCAGTCAGGCTGCCTTGAAAACAGCTTTTCTATGTAACGATACGTGGAAGTGTATTGTGCCTGACCCTAACGCGACATCCTGGTCAGCATGTTGTGCCTGACTGGACTAGCGTCTCAGTTCCATGTCGTTTAAAGTAAATAAACAATGAAAAATGTACATGTGACTAACAAGCAACCTCATCATGTACAACATTTGAAACCACCACAAGTGCTTCCTGTCAGCTGTAGTGGTGGCCTTGTTTCAAATTAACTGGAAAGTTCCAAGAAGAAGAAATATTTTCTTAGGGTTGTTCTGTGGTCACGTCACTATGTTGGTCAAGTTTAAAAGATGTACTTGTCATATCCATCAGAGTTGTACATCGGGACAAAAGAATAGACCCACTGTAACATCCCTAGCATGTCTCAGGGGAAAAAAACAGGGACTGTGTATTGGGCTAGCAGCCTCATCATGAAAAATGAAACACTGCAGAAATCCCTACACAAGTTCACATACATTATTTAATCCAGGTTTCTGAAAGGGGGTCAACTGCAGAGGTTACCCTATAAGTAAAGATTCCGTCACGCCGCGCGT
This sequence comes from Ariolimax columbianus, assembly GCA_036924085.1. Classification (NCBI taxonomy): domain Eukaryota; kingdom Metazoa; phylum Mollusca; class Gastropoda; order Stylommatophora; family Arionidae; genus Ariolimax; species Ariolimax columbianus. The sequence goes on from JAVGWX010000008.1 coordinate 1,180,252, forward strand.
AGAATAGGAAATATGGTGTTATCCACCTTTGCTACCCACCTTTACTACCACCTTTACTTCCCAGATGTTTCTAGAACCAAATTTCTGTGGCTGGGTAGACCACAAGAGCCAGTCTGTGATCAGAAAAAAAAATCACACACAAACTGGGGATTGAACCCTGATCGCCTGACTGGGATGCCAGTGCACTAACCACTGCACTACCGTGGCCCCCCTAGAGGTTACCATATGCTGCAGAAAAAGGGAGAAGCTGTCAAACCCCTTGCCTTGTGTCCCTCTTATGGTAAGGCTGGGTCACAGGTTTAAATAGCTAGAAACACACAACATTCCACGGTGAGCACAGTGTACCCTCACATGCCTGCACATAGATCACATCTCACGGTGAGCAGTGTACCCTCACAGGCCTGCACATAGATCACATCCCACAGTGTACCCTCACAGGCCTGCACATAGATCACATCCCACAGTGTACCCTCACAGGCCTGCACATAGATCACATCCCACAGTGTACCCTCACAGGCCTGCACATAGATCACATCCCACAGTGTACCCTCACAGGCCTGCACATAGATCACATCCCACAGTGTACCCTCACAGGCCTGCACATAGATCACATCTCACGGTGAGCACAGTGTACCCTCACAGGCCTGCACATAGACCACATCCCATATGATCAAGGGTGTGTGGCTGAGTGGCAGGGATACTGGCCTTTTAGTATAGAGTACACATGTTCAAAATCTGTAACAGCCTAGATTTGTTCTACTGGGGATAAAACCAACACCTAGCCCACACACATAGACACACACACATCTCATAGTAACTGTAGAAACATTCTTCTTGTATAGTCAGCCCTAGAATTCCAGTTCTCGGTTGGTGATGGGTGTTCAGCAAGAAAATGTTATGAATCTTCCTTACAAAGGTTGTGTGGAAATATGGCAACCTTGACATGCCCTTTTCTGCCACTATCCAACATGCCGCATCGTAGAACAGCACAGAAAGTACACAACACTTGTATTTTCTTAGTTTGGTGTTTGTACTACACTAGCAAGACTTCTAAATGATTATGCTAACAAAGGTTATTCTGGTTTTGTTCATTCAGCGTTCAGGATAAAGACGCTACCGTCAGGGCCTGCAAATGAGAGCTACCAAGACCCTTCTACACCTCCATGTGTGATCCTGGATAACAGGCTGCAACAAAGCAGACTGGTTAAGGACAAGGGATCGAAGATAGAAGACTAACCCAGTACTAAAAAATGCCTGCTGAAGTCAGATGTGTCGGACTGAAGGGTGCAAATATAACAGTCAATCTGTAAATTACGACACAACGCATTCCATTCTCTGGACTACATTCTGTTACTTAAGCCCTTTTCAGGAATTGGTAGCGGGAGATTGAGAACGAACTAAGTCAAGTCAACTCATTGAGCTTTTCATGTCTTTGTCTGTTCCACCCTCTAGTGTAACTGTGCTTCCAAAGTAAGTTTGTTGCGTATTTTATTTCCTATTTTATTTGTTGTGTGATTTATTTTTTTAATTTGTTTTGTTTTTTTTGCGTTTGCCTAATTTCTTTAATCCCCAAGGCGGTGTGCGTTGCACTGCGTTTTTATTTTGCGCCTGTCGGCCCAGTGCATCCGACTTCAGCACGCATTTTATGTAAGGGTCTGCTTCCTCCTGCATTTTTCTAAGGGGTTGCTTCCCCGGAGTAACGACCAGTGCTGTGATGGGGATCGAACCCAGCACCTTCTGGTTGTGAGCCGTGTCACTTAACCACTAGGCCACGCCGTCACCTTGTTGTGTGATTGAATGTATTTAGTGTGTCATGACTTCTGTCTTCTTCACATGAATGTCTTAATACTAAGCTTCAGCTCTGTCTATCCAAATGCATGACTTGTCTACCATATGAATATCTCATGGCTGAAAGTGGACTTTCTACTGGACCTTATCTCCTACATTCCTGGCACCAGCCAGAGCGACCTCACCTCCTACATTCCTGACACCAGCCAGAGTGACCTCACCTCCTACATTCCTGACACCAGCCAGAGTGACCTCACCTCCTCCATTCCTGACATCAGCCAGTGTGACCTCCCCTCCTCCATTCCTGACACCAGCCAGAGTGACCTCACCTCCTCCATTCCTGACACCAGCCAGAGTGACCTCACCTCCTACATTCCTGACACCAGCCAGAGTGACCTCACCTCCTACATTCCTGGCACCAGCCAGAGTGACCTCACCTCCTACATTCCTGACACCAGCCAGAGTGACCTCACCTCCTCCATTCCTGACACCAGCCAGTGTGACCTCACCTCCTCCATTCCTGACACCAGCCAGAGTGACCTCACCTCCTCCATTCCTGACACCAGCCAGAGTGACCTCACCTCCTACATTCCTGACACCAGCCAGAGTGACCTCACCTCCTACATTCCTGGCACCAGCCAGAGTGACATGTTCTTACCTTTTCCTGTATCAACTTGGTGACCAAGTCAGCCATCCATGCACTGTCTTGTCCAGTCTTGTTTTGCAAATGTGACTTCATAAATTCATCCAGAACATCCATCCTGGTCTATGATTAACAAAAACAACAACTGATTACAAATACACACATATACATTTGTTCTTTTTTCTCATTTAATAATCTTTCCCTAGGCAGAGTGTGAAGTTTGACATTGTAGTGCAGCCCAACATCCCAGTGCATCAGACTTTAGCACACATTTGATTACAGACATGACCTAGCTGTTTTATAAATGTCGACACAAGCAAGTTGAGGCTATGAGCTGTGGCACCAACAACTTCACCCCGCCTCATACATATATATTATTTACATACTTGAGAGGTCAAAATGTTTGTCTCTGTCAGCAATGGGACCAGGTTCCTGACATGTTCCAGTCTACCCACCTGTAAATGGGTATTCAACTAACAGTTAGGGAAGGTAAGGCTGAAATCAGGAGAAGAAGGATAGGTTTTGTGAAAATGATGTGTACATCCCACAATCAAGATCATTATCTTCTTCTATTTGAAAGTATTGTTAGTCTTCCACATTATTCATTTATTTTCTTCTTCTATTTGAAAGTATTGTTAGTCTTCCACATTATTCATTTATTTTCTTCTTCTATTTGAAAGTATTGTTAGTCTTCCACATTATTCATTTATTTTCTTCTTCTATTTGAAAGTATTGTTAGTCTTCCACATTATTCATTTATTTTCTTCTTCTTCTCCCCATGATTACACCTGTTATGTTTACACCATGAGACAAGTTCCTGTGATGAACTCGACCATTAATTGTAGCTTCTCCTAGCTCCATACAGTTTGAAGTTCAGTGTTGAATCATTAGGATAGTGTATCTACCTTAACTATACAAGGGATAGTCCTGTCATATATTAAGTCTCTTTCCAAGATGGGCGAAGCTGCTACGTTTCAAGCGGTCCAATACCAAATCCTCTAATCCTTGTTTTTTTATCTATTTGTCATCAGCATCAACTATAAAAGGCAGTTATTTATAGGTTACATATCCTCAGAATGTCAGGTTATTGTGAAAGGTTGGTCCCAGATGCACAAGGGACACCCAATTGTGTCGATGTGATGTGTGTTTTGGTTTCATGGATGTACATTGGTGATGAAATGGAGGTTAAACGGTTGATCAGTGATAATACCGGGATGATGATGACGGTGGTGATGTACTCTGTGCTACGCAGTCAGATGGGGTTTCTCTACTAGAGTCAGAAGTAAGGTTGCATACATGACACCAACCTCCAGTATGAGAACGGAGGCAGTGACTCCAGCTCTAGTGTGACTATCTGAGACCTCTTTAAGGAAGGCAGTAATCGTATTGGACTCTTTGCTTTGGAATGGACAATAGAGCTGGCTATCGGGTGATTGGATAACGGACATAGAGGCATCAAGCCTTAAGAAGTAAATACTATCATTGATGAATTCTTCAAACAACAGTTAGATAACGGCAAGGATGTATCTTGTCCCTGATACTATTCAAGATATATTTATAGTACATTAGGCATGAGACACTCCAGATCAGTGGTAGCCAGGCTTAGGTTGGCCGAGGGCCAGATTATGGTAAAGGGTAACACCAGATGGCCAGACCTACAACATCCTTAAACATAACGTTCGGAGATTTACTTTTACACATATAATGAACCACATACAGAAAGCAACGGCAAACTACTGTCCTAAACATCTGCCAAGACATGTATACCAGTCTTCAGAATTTTTGTTTGTTTAAAGTATAATGAATCTTGAGTTTTCATTTGTTAATTTGTATGTACCTACAATCTACGCCCACTCCCACGATCACCTTCGCATACCGTTGCTAAAGACGAAGCAACATCATTTGATCAGATCAGAGACTTCCAACGGTAGAAAAGATCTGTCCTTGCTTTCAGTTTCTCATTATCTAGGTCCCGACACTGTCTTCACCTGTCCATGTGAGCGATCAGAGATTTGACGTCATTTCCATGTTGTCAGCACTATCAGGTAGAGCTCAATTGGTATGAGAGAGAGAGAGAGAGGGAGAGAGAGAGAGGGAGGGAGAGAGAGAGAGAGAGAGGGAGAGAGAGGTGGAGAGAGGGGGGAGAGAGGGGGAGAGAGAGGGAGAGAGAGAGGGAGAGAGAGAGGGAGGGAGAGAGAGAGGGAGGGAGAGAGGGAGAGAGAGAGAGGGGGGGAGGGAGAGAGAGAGGGAGAGACAGAGACAGAGAGAGAGAGAGGGAGAGAGAGAGAGAGAGAGAGAAAGTTGGTGGTGTTGCGGGAGGTGGGGAGATGTAAATTGTACATTTTGGGTATCTTTGGTTTTGTTTCTTCATGTGTTATTTTGTTATATTTTTTTGTAGCACACTGGCTGGAATATACAGTCCTTTTCAATCAACAATAAAAGGCCGGCCAAAAGTGGTTGGCAGGCCGGATCTGGCCCGCGGGCCTTAGTTTGGCCACCTCTGCTCCAGATGGATCTGCTGTCCTGGTCATGATGGAGTTCATGACAATGAATGAGCCGACGTGCCACTTTGTATATAAATAGAGGTGACATTTTGTGGTATTAATAAACAATAAATACATTTTAAAATAAAGAAGGCAGACAACTGTTTGTATAATGGTACCTGACTTGAAGCACACACATCATAGAGTGTGGTACTTGACTTGAGGCCCACATATAGAGTGTGATACCTGACTTGAAGCACACACATCATAGAGTGTGGTACTTGACTTGAGGCCCACATATAGAGTGTGATACCTGACTTGAAGCACACACATCATAGAGTGTGGTACTTGACTTGAAGCACACACATCATAGAGTGTGGTACCTGACTTGAAGCACACACATCATAGAGTGTGGTACTTGACTTGAAGCCCACACATCATAGAGTGTGGTACTTGACTTGAGGCACACACATCATAGAGTATGATACCTGACTTGAGGCACACACATAGAGTGTGGTACCTGACTTGAAGCACACACATCATAGAGTGTGGTACCTGACTTGAAGCACACACATCATAGAGTGTGGTACCTGACTTGAGGCACACACATCATAGAGTGTGGTACCTGACTTGAGGCACACACATAGAGTATGATACCTGACTTGAAGCACACACATCATAGAGTATGATACCTGACTTGAGGCACACACATCATAGAGTGTGGTACCTGACTTGAAGCACACACATCATATAGTGTATCTATGCAATGAGAAGCGGCTGACAACGACAAGATGTCACGACACAATGCATTGATAGCCCACAAGCTCAACAGTTTTTGGTTCTATTTCACAAAGGTCCGTACAACTTAATTGTAAATAGAGCCACCATATAATGAAGTCATACAGTATTTTCTCTTCATTTCACTCATACACACACACATATCTATAATGGAACGTACCGATTGTTGTTCCAATGTTTGTTTGAGACTGAGAAAGCTTGACGTCAAACTGTCATTCAAGTTCACCAATGCCTGTGACACCATGAGACAAAGTTTGGGGACAAAATTAACAATATTCAACCATACAAATACATTATTGACTTCTGTTTTGTATTTTCTACAACAAATGTCCGTCGTGCCTCCAGAGTTTGGCCGTCTCGTAGCAGTCCTCCACTTCTTTCATCTCCTGCTTGAAACTAAACAAGAAAGAGTCTCTATGCTGTGATAACAAAAACTATATGCACAGCAATGCAACAGCAAGGACTCTGATCATCAGAAGTTGCTTCCCCCTCCCTTGACTCTATTTGCGCAGAGGAGGAGGAGGGGGGGGGGGGGAGAGAGAGAAAGAGAGAATGAGTAATAGGCTCACTTGAGTTAGAACTCCCAAATGTCATCCTCTTGATGCTATCCATGGCTTGGGAGAACTCACTACCTTGTAGTTGTCTTATCCTTCCGGCCAATGTGAGGACATGATGAAACCAGAACCATTTCATCTATTTGCACGAGCCTATGTTTCATCATCCATGTCAGTTGTTCTAGTCAGATTTTTCTATTGCCCCCATTCCTGCCTGCCCTCTCAGACCTAATTGCTCCATGAGATTGTATACAGGTGCATCTACTTCTGCGGCTTGGACTTTGGTTGTGAGCCCATTTTTAGATTCTATCATGACTTAACTCTGTCAATCATTCTATGACAACCATTCAGGGTAACCTCACTCCGTCATCCTCTAACTGCCCTTCTAGGCTACTGTCAATCATTCTATGACAACCATTCAGGGCAACCTCACTCCGTCATCCTCTAACTGCCCTTCTAGGCTACTGTCAATCATTCTATGACAACATCACTCTGTCATCCTCTAACTGGGGTATCAAGATGCTGAGCAACGTATGAGCTGCAGCGGTCAGCTACCCATAGCTGACTGCTAGCGTCAGGGCCAGCGAACCAGAGCTGCCAAGACCTTTCTATACCTCCACGTGGTGATCCTGGATAACAGGCTGCAACAGAGCAGACTGGCTAAGGAGAAGGGATTGAAGAGGGAATGCTAACCCGGTACTCAAAAAATGCTTGCTAAAGCTAAAGTCGGATGTGTTGGACCGATGGTGCAAATATCGCAGTAGAGCTGTAAACTACGACACAACGCATTCCGTTCTCTGGACTACATTCTGCTACTTACGCCCTTTTAGGGTTTGGTAGCGGGAGATTGAGAACGAACGAAGCCAAGCCATCCTCTAACTGCCCTTCTAGGCTACTGTCCATGGTTCAAACACGAGCATTCTGGACAACCTCAGTCTCTCATTCTCTAGCTGCTCTTCTACAAGAACTTCTACCCACTTAACAGCTAAACAGTAGCCACACACTAGAAAACCACACACATACTCCACTCACCTGCTTGTCCAGTGAACTGCTTGCACTGGTTTTCTCCTCCTTGGAAGCCGTCTGTTTTGGGCCAGTGAAGGGAACACATACACATTATTCAAGACAATAGTTAAACAATGGACATTCAAACAAAAATGGTGTCATTCTGTGGTACATTTTACTTCTACACATCTTCTGGACAACGAGATGCTCATACTTTTATTCCTGTATTATTTATAGACCATTGTTCTAAAGCTCTCTCTCAAATCCAGACGGCTGCACTACATTCTACAGAGTTTTTGCTTGTGCAAATGGCAAGCTGCAAAAGTTAGAGAGCCTACTGCACTAGAGAGGTAAGAATGTGCTGTTAGATGCCTCTTTCGACATGCTCTCAAAGCGGTAGTGGTCTCAAACTTGCTTATGTCACACACAGAGTTTACCCCGGAACCACTTAAACATTTCGCAGTAAATAAGCAAATGTACACAATTCATTTCAACTAAATTACACAAAACTCAACCCAAGCAAAACTCACAACACCAAAAATAAACCATACCCAACCAAAACCCACAACAATTCATCTCTCCCATCAGGATACAATATTTTCTGGTCTACACCCAGAATTTCTCCACAAGTAAAAACCTGTTACCTCTAATGCTACTATTCGGTTTTCCAGGTCTGGAACTTTCTTGGATGTAGTGTCCTTGAGACTTAAAATATCACTTCCCATTGTGGCCACGCTCTGAAAGAAAGTACAGATATGACCACAGCATTAACGAATGTGACTAAACTTCAGCAAAACACTTGATGAATATCAGCAACTTGACTCAGCTGGTCTATGGAATGCAGATATGACCACAGCATTAACGAATGTGACTAAACTTCAGTAAAACACTTGATGAATATCAGCAACTTGACTCAGCTGGTCTATGGAATGCAGATATGACCACAGCATTAACGAATGTGACTAAACTTCAGTAAAACACTTGATGAATATCAGCAACTTGACTCAGCTGGTCTATGGAATGCAGATATGACCACAGCATTAACGAATGTGACTAAACTTCAGTAAAACACTTGATGAATATCAGCAACTTGACTCAGCTGGTCTATGGAATGCAGATATGACCACAGCATTAACGAATGTGACTAAACTTCAGCAAAACACTTGATGAATATCAGCAACTTGACTCAGCTGGTCTATGGAATGCAGATATGACCACAGCATTAACGAATGTGACTAAACTTCAGCAAAACACTTGATGAATATCAGCAACTTGACTCAGCTGGTCTATGGATAGAACACATATTAAGGAAACCAGCTGATAGCATTATGTGGCAATGTCTGTTCTGGAATCTGCAGGGTGGGATGTAAAAGGAGACAAAAGCACACAGACGGCGAAGAGAGAATGACACAAAAATAAAGGGAACAGGGACAATGTGGACAGAACCGCAGAAAATGGCAAAGGACAGGACAACTTGGCATGTATTTATTAAAGACCCGTTTTTCACAAGGAGCTGCTGTGACATTAAGACAAGAACATTAGCTTCAACAACATTAGCTTCAACAACATTAGCTTCAACAACATTAGCTTCAACAACATTAGCTTCAACAACATTAGCTTCAACAACATTAGCTTCAACAACATTAGCTTCAACAACATTAGCTTCAACAACATTAGCTTCAACAACATTAGCTTCAACAACATTAGCTTCAACAACATTAGCTTCAACAACATTAGCTTCAACAACATTAGCTTCAACAACATTAGCTTCAACAACATTAGCTTCAACAACATTAGCTTCAACAACATTAGCTTCAACAACATTAGCTTCAACAACATTAGCTTCAACAACATTAGCTTCAACAACATTAGCTTCAACAACATTAGCTTCAACAACATTAGCTTCAACAACATTAGCTTCAACAACATTAGCTTCAACAACATTAGCTTCAACAACATTAGCTTCAACAATATTAGCTTCAACAACATTAGCTTCAACAACATTAGCTTCAACAACATTAGCTTCAACAACATTAGCTTCAACAACATTATATTTGATTGGGTCACTTTGTACAACATTAACTCACTAATTATATTTGATTGGGTCACTTTGTACAACATTAACTCACTAATTATATTTGATTGGGTCACTTTGTACAACATTAACTCACAAATTATATTTGATTCAGTCACTTTGTACAACATTAACTCACTAATTATATTTGATTGGGTCACTTTGTACAACATTAACTCACTAATTATATTTGATTGGGTCACTTTGTACAACATTAACTCACTAATTATATTTGATTCAGTCACTTTGTACAACATTAACTCACTAATTATATTTGATTCAGTCACTTTGTACAACATTAACTCACTAATTATATTTGATTGGGTCACTTTGTACAACATTAACTCACTAATTATATTTGATTCAGTCACTTTGTACAACATTAACTCAAATTATATTTTATTGGGTCACTTTGTACAACATTAACTCACAAATTATTTTTGATTGAGTCACTTTGTACAACATTAACTCAAATTATATTTTATTGGGAAACAATTAAACACATTGGCCCACTCACGCGCAAGCATAAGGACTGGTTTGATGTGAACTATATAGAAATACAGGGCCTTCTCGATGCAAAACATGAAGCGCACAGGGAATACCAGAGGGACACACCATCTCCGACAGCCAAAGCTGCCTTCAATACTGCTCGCAAAGCTGCCCAGACCAGGCTTAGAGAGATGCAAGACTCCTGGCTCAGCAAAAGAGCTGACGAAATTGAGATGTTCGCAGAGCGTCATGACACCAAACGGTTTTACGAGGCACTGAAAGCTCTCTACGGCCCGCAGCCCTCTAGTAATACTCCAGTTCGCAGTGCGGATGGGGTACTGCTAACAGATAAGGTTCAGATTCTAGACAGATGGGCAGACCACTTCTGCAAAATACTAAACTACCCATCGTCCATAAATGAAGAGGCCATCCGGCGAATGCCGCAGGTGGAACTGAACCTGGCGTTGGATGAAGTCATTACTGAGGAGGAAGTCGACAGGGCAATCAGTTCACTATCTATAGGAAAAGCTCCAGGAGCTGATGCAATACCAGCAGAGGTATATAAGACAGCTGGCCCATCCCTCATCAGAAGGATCACTGAACTCTTCTGTCACATGTGGGCTGAAGGTAAAATTCCGCAGGAGCTAAAGGACGCCTCAATCGTTCACCTATTCAAAAGAAAATGCAATCGTCAGGAATGCGACAATCATCGTGGAATATCGCTACTCTCCGTAGCAGGCAAGATCCTAGCGCGCTTACTGCTAAACAGGCTCAACAAACACCTTGAACAAAGCCACAACCTCCCAGAAAGCCAATGTGGATTCAGAGCCGGAAGAGGAACAGTGGACATGATTTTTGCCGCTCGCCAAGTACAAGAGAAGTGTCGAGAGCAAAATCAGGCCTTGTACACCACATTTATTGATTTGACAAAGGCATTTGATACAGTAAACAGAGGAGGGCTGTGGATGATAATGTCTAAGTTTGGCTGCCCCAACAAGTTCATAACAATGGTGAAACAGCTACACGAAGGCATGTGTGCTCGTGTACTGGACAGCGGTGCAATCTCTAAAACGTTTCTAGTATCAAACGGAGTAAAACAAGGATGTGTACTCGCCCCGACTTTGTTCAGCATGATGTTCGCGGCCACGATGACAGACGCCTTCAGATCATTGGAGCTTGGAATACCCATAAAGTACCGCACAGATGGCAAGTTACTCAATTCCAGAAGAATGAAGGCAAAACCAAAGTGGCTGGCGACATAATCAGGGAACTTGTATTTGCTGACGACTGCGCTCTAATGAGCAACTCAGAACTGAACATGCAGGTTGGAATGGACCAGTTCTCTGCCGCATGCGAAAATTTTGGCCTGACCATAAATGCCAAAAAAACAGAGGTCATGTACCAACCAGCACCAGGCATGCCGTACACAAAACCAGAGACTACAGTCAGCGGGCAGACGTTGAATGCCGTAGACAAATTCACATATCTGGGCAGCACGCTGTCGAGATCTGTCAGCCTAGACGTTGAGGTGGCAAGCAGAATAGCAAAGGCCAGCACAGCCTTTGGTAGAATGTGCTCGATGGTCTGGGCACGTCGTGGCATCAGCGTCAAGACCAAACTCAAAGTCTACCGTGCAACCATCATTCCAACCCTACTATACGCTTGCGAAAGCTGGACTGTATACTCTGGACATGCAAGGAGGTTAAACCACTTCCACAGGTTGCCTGAGGCGAATATTCCACATCCGATGGCAAGATCGTGTCACTGACATCGAGGTTCTCTCGAGGGCTAACATGCCCAGCATCCATGCACTGCTAGAAAAAGCACGACTAGGATGGGCCGGACACCTCGTCCGTATGTCAGACGAGCGGCTCCCAAAGAAGCTTCTCTACGGCGAGCTGAGAGAGGGATGGCGCGAGAGAGGGCGCCCAAAGAAACGTTTTAAAGACGGTCTGAAGGACTCATTAAAAAGTTGCCAGATAGACATCGACAACTGGGAATATCTTGCGAAAAACAGATCTGACTAGAGAAGCGCAGTCAAATCGGGTGTAGCTGCTGGTGAAGATGACCGTGTTGTGAAAGCCCAGAACAGACGCGAGACGCGGAAATCCCGAGCAGCGGGAACACCATCCCCTTCTACAAACCTAGTGTGCCCGATATGTAGCAGATGTTTTCGTGCTCGCATTGGCCTGTTCAGCCACATGCGTACCCACACCCAACAGGGAAATCTGTGACAAGGATGATGTCGGCGGTCCTCATCGACAACGATGGACAGCTATTATTATTTTATTGGGTCACTTTGTACAACATTAACTCACAAATTATTTTTGATTGAGTCACTTTGTACAACATTAACTCAAATTATATTTTATTGGGTCACTCTGTACAACATTAACTCACAAATTATTTTTGATTGAGTCACTTTGTACAACATTAACTCAAATTATATTTTATTGGGTCACTTTGTACAACATTAACTCACAAATTATTTTTGATTGAGTCACTTTGTACAACATTAACTCAAATTATATTTTATTGGGTCACTTTGTACAACATTAACTCACTAATTATTTTTGATTGAGTCACTTTGTACAACATTAACTCACTAATTATATTTGATTGATTGGGTCACTTTGTACAACATTAACTCACTAATTATATTTGATTGAGTCACTTTGTACAACATTAACTCACAAATTATATTTGATTGATTGGGTCACTTTGTACAACATTAACTCACTAATTATATTTGATTGATTGGGTCACATTCTTCCTCCTAGTAAAGGATAGCACCATCACTACACCCACCACTTCACAGGAAGACTATACACAAACAATTACAGTGATGGCATCAATAGCGATGATTTTGCATGAGGAGTTTGCTAGCTTCACGCACATCCCTCCTTAGTCACTTTCTATTTAACATGGAAGATTGTATTCATTTTAAACTGTGTACTATGTGCGACAGGCTGGTCATTGTCATATGGAAGATCTTTTACTGAACTAATGTCTTCATACATCAATGAACATATTAATTGTTGCCAACAACTTCATTGGCTGACAATTTACAGACCAGGTAAACTGAACATTATCTGCTACAAACTTCTCTACTCACCTCAGATAACATTTGGACCTTATTAGGCACTTCAAGTAAGTCACTGGAAGTAGCTACAGAATCCTGTAACTTCTTGTTAGCATCTTCAAGTTTCTTCAACTAATGTGATATAATATTATATCAATTACAACTACTCATACGCAAAACAGTTATAAATATAAAATATTTACATACACATTTTTGTTGTTCTACCTTCTCCTTCCTCCGATAAATCGAGTTAATCCCTCTTTGATTCCTGTATCACACTTCAGTGTATTTTTGAGTATTATTGTCTTCTTCTTACTGGTTCACAATCCAACACCAATTACTCTAACAAAAGCAAGTCATCTCAAGGCTCTCTACACTGCTATACAGCTTCTCGTGAGTCACTCCTTCCATCAGTGAATATTAGTTAGGTCTGCAACAAGTGTTCAGCCGTCATTGGACAGGTACCACAGATCCATCACAAATTATCTGATCTGTGATAAATTGAAGATAGGTGGTACTGACGAATGCTCGTGTGGCACAGGGAAAATGACCGCTGAACACCTGCTGAACATTGCCCGACGTACGAGGACCAGAGAAAGCACATGTGGCCATCACCAGTGGCAACACTAGACAAGCTCTATGGCAGTGTCGACAGCCTCAAGATGACAGCTGCTTTCTTCGAACAAATTCAAATTCACGTCTGACAGCGTACGAAGAAGAAGATCTGATCTGTGGCCACAGATCCATCACAAATTAACTGGACCAGTGCCACAGATCCATCTCATATTTTACTATAAAGATGGAACCTCGGTCCATTCTGTCCTGAACAAGGTTATCACACCAAGAGAGCCTGAACAAGGTTATCACACAAAGAGAGCCTGAACAAGGTTATCACACCAAGAGAGCCTGAACAAGGTTATCACACAAAGAGAGCCTGAACAAGGTTATCACACAAAGAGAGCCTGAACAAGGTTATCACACCAAGAGAGCCTGAACAAGGTTATCACACCAAGAGAGCCTGAACAAGGTTATCACACCAAGAGAGCCTGAACAAGGTTATCACACCAAGAGAGCCTGAACAAGGTTATCACACCAAGAGAGCCTGAACAAGGTTATCACACCAAGAGAGCCTGAACAAGGTTATCACACAGAGAGAGCTGATGATACAAATCATTTTTCTAATGATGTGGGGGTAAGTTTCTATAGTTGGACTTCGATATAAGTGCCTTTCAGCTCGGCACACCTGATTTCTGCAAGTCTTTTTATTCAGATTGCTTGTCTTTGGTTGTGACCAGACTACCTGCAATGCTGAGACAGATTTGAAGTCAGTTTCCTTCTCTTAGATGATTTACCACCTATAGCTTACTGGCTTCATCTATTGACAATAGTTTCATTAAACTGTCCCACGAGACTCAGACCTCACCCCTATTTCTGTTAGTAGAAATAGTCAGACCCTAAAATTGCCAGAAGCTGAGTTATAACTATCAGATGATAATATGTGCTTGTCATGCCTTGGGGGGAAGGAAGACTGTCGTCTGGTCAGGCAAAATATACCGATCAGACATGTTAGGGTCAGGCAAAACATACTGGCCAAGACCCTCACCTCAGCTTCTTAGTAGCCCTCCCTGGAAACGGGCTGTTTTCATGGCAGCCTGGCTAATGAGGTGAGGGATTGACGTGATCCCCAAAGTAGTGAGCAACGCGCTGATGAAGCCAAGAATAGCACGACTGTCTGGAGGACCCCGGTCCACCTTCATCAGCATGCTCGGGATATGAAGAAAGCTACTGCAACCTGTCACTAAACATCCTTTTCAGGGCGTATAAAAGAGTAAACCTGTGTATGTAGTTTAATTTATGGTTCTGACTACAACTACATAGCAATAACTATAAATAAAGCAATAACTACAAATAAAGCAATAACTACAAATAAAGCAATAACTACAAATAAAGAAATTGTAGTACACAACCTTGTTCTGAATTTCTGCAACTGTATTAGCAATGTCCGATAAGCTCCCCTGTCCAGTCTTCACACTTATCACACTGGCATTGACATCCGCTAGTTGTGACTGAAATCTGAGCATCTCTGTTGCTACTTTGTCAGAAGTATCCACTGCAAAGAGAGTGGTCATAGTTCCATGAAGGAGACAAAAACTATGGCAATTGTCACGTAGAACTCTCAGTAAGAACAAAATATTTTGAAAAGTAAAGTTGTATCAGCAGACATAACCACATACAGGTATAGATTACTTTCTACTGGCTTGGTCTTTTATCTTGGGGTGTACAGGTCTTCTACCATGGGGTGTAGAGGTCTTCTACCATGGGGTGTAGAGGTCTTCTACCATGGGTGTAGAGGTCTTCTCCCATGGGGTGTAGAGGTCTTCTCCCATGGGGTGTAGAGGTCTTCTACCATGGGGTGTAGAGGTCTTCTACCATGGGGTGTAGAGGTCTTCTACCATGGGGTGTAGAGGTCTTCTACCATGAGGTGTAGAGGTCTTCTCCCATGGGGTGTAGGTCTTCTACCATGGGTGTAGATATCTCCTTTTCATGTTCTTGTGGCTTATAGTTTCTACAGGACGGGGTAGCTGGCCTCACACTCAACTCTCATTAGTCATATCTTAGGACATGTCAGGCAGGTAGGTCTTATTAACCTTTGCTCCCCGTTCGAGCTCTGGTAACACGCAGCAGTATATATGGCTATTATATTACATGTATAGCATATTACATTATAGCCATATATATGGCTGCGTGTTACCAGAGCTCAAACGGGGAGCAAAGGTTAATAAGACCTACCTGCCTGACATGTCCTAAGATACGACTAATGAGAGTTGAGTGTGAGGCCAGCTACCCTATATATATATATAAACTCTTTAGTCACCTCTTAGGACATGTCCCAGTGTTAGTAACATTGCCATTAGAGTTCCAAAAGGTAGCAAGCATGTAACCTGCTTCTTGATGCGTCCTTAGAGGCGACTAATGAGGGTTGAACGTTCATTATGATTTCTGTAGCAATTTGTATTACATTATGAGGTTGCTAGCTCCAATGTACAGCCCACTTTAATGATATGCTCAGAGGTTACAGCGTACCTCTTCTTAACTCCTGGGGTTTAACATTGGTTTGTATGTATGTATATTTTTAAAAATCAATCAAACTCTATCAGGTCTCTGTGGAGCACAGGTCTTTATAAAATACTTGCAAGTCTTCTTGTGCTGCGCCAACTCATCCACATCTTCACTGTCCTCTTTATGTTTGTCGCAAGTTCCCTTCTCCGTCAGTGTTTAGGTCTGCCTCTACTTCTCTTGCCTTGGGGATTTCAGAAGAAAGACTGTCTTGTAACATTATCAGCTGTTTTTCTAAATGTGTGCCTTAACCAACACAAAAGTCTTCTTCTTACGTCAAGTCTCACTGGCATCTGTCTGGGTACTTCTCACATGACTTTTATCACCCTATTCAGTGGAGTCATCCATTTATGACATCTTGAACATTTTATGATGCAGTTTTCATGGCCCCTTATGTGTATATAAATATATATATGTGTGTGACAGAGCCAATACCTGTATCAGGGTCAGGTTTAATATACTGACCAAGTCCCCGCATCGTGTGTTTACCATGTTTCTGTAAATAAGCTTAGTGACAGCAACCTAGCCAGTGAGTGGGGATCAACACTGTGATCCCCATAGCCTATTGAGAAACATTGTACTGCAGAAGGGTTCAGGTTTGCCTTCTTCAACATGTTTCTTAATATAAGAAAAGCCTCTGTAACCCGCTACCGTACCAAAGAAACATTGACAAGAGTAGAGAACTTAGCATGTATAGCTTCAAACATAAACATAAATTTATATGTATGTGTGTGTGTGCACATTTCTGAATAAAGAAAACTAATAACTTAACGTCTTTGAACTGGTTTACAAGAGACTGCAGTCTGTATACAACCAGTTGCATTTATATTTCCTAGCTCTAAAAGTTATGTGCATCCAATCTATTCTGAAATGCATTAATTGTGCCTGCCTCCACTACTTCTTGTGGCAATGCATTCCAAGCATTCACCACTCTCTGACTAAAAAAATATTTCCTAATATCTAATCTGGACATCTCTTTAGTTAATTTGTAGCTTAGCCCTCTTGTTCTTGTGGGTGGATGTATTTTGAAAAACCTGTTATAGTCTAATTTAACTGTTCCTTTGATTATCTCATTAACCTGTATCAAGTCACCTCAAAGTCTTAATGTTTCAAAACAAGTTTAGCAATTACAAGAACCAAAGCCTCAGGACTTGTTCTTCTCATATAATAACTGCGCTCTCAACTGGAATACTACAACTGTCAATCATCCATCATTTAACATTCACATGAACAGCACTCAAGAACATGATACACATGAAACACTACAACTGTACCTGAAGTCACCTGTTTCCTGAGAGAGTCAAGTTCCTTTCTTAAGTGCCACTGAACCCAGACAAGACCAACACATGTTGACAGACACGCGGTGGTGACCATAAACAAACAGATGTGAGCAGCTAAACTCTGGCACATGCAGCAGCACCAACTGAACATGTGGCATACATAAGATTGACTCTATCATAACTCACACAAATAGTACATGATCATTTAGTCAGCTATTTACGCTCATTTCTTGTTTAAAATTTTAAACTAACCTGTTGATGCTACTGTTGATATGTCTCAAGGACACATTATGGTTGCTCATTATGATTTGATATTAAATTGTATTTTTTTAATAATTAATTTAATTGTATATTTACTACCTCTACACCTCACGGTAGAAGAGGAGCGACTAAGTAAGTAAGTATATTTACTACAAATGTTTTGAGCAGAGAGTAACATCAGGATTAGGTGGAACGTACTGACTAAGACATACCATCACGTTCTAGAAACCAGATGTGTTACAACAGCCTGGCCAATGATGTGGGGATCAACATGTGATCCCCATAGTGGTGAACCTGTTCAAAAGTCTTGCATTGCACGACAGCAAGGAGGACCCAATTCAAACATCTTCATTACGTTCCAGGATGTAAGAAGAGTCACTGTAAACCCACTACCAAAGTAATATTGTCAAGAGTGGAGAACTTAGTACAGGTAGGACAACAAGAGAGGAGAATTGTGTACAGGTAGGACAAGAGTGGAGAACCCAGTACAGGTAGGACAACAAGGAAGAACTTAGTACAGGTAGGACAAGAGTGGAGAACTTAGTACAGGTAGGACAAGAGTGGAGAACCCAGTACAGGTAGGACAACAAGGAAGAACTTAGTACAGGTAGGACAAGAGTGGAGAACTTAGTACAGGTAGGACAAGAGTGGAGAACTTAGTACAGGTAGGACAAGAGTGGAGAACCCAGTACAGGTAGGACAACAAGGAAGAACTTAGTACAGGTAGGACAAGAGTGGAGAACTTAGTACAGGTAGGACAAGAGTGGAGAACTTAGTACAGGTAGGACAAGAGTGGAGAACCCAGTACAGGTAGGACAACAAGGAAGAACTTAGTACAGGTAGGACAAGAGTGGAGAACTTAGTACAGGTAGGACAAGAGTGGAGAACCCAGTACAGGTAGGACAACAAGGAAGAACTTAGTACAGGTAGGACAAGAGTGGAGAACCCAGTACAGGTAGGACAACAAGGAAGAACTTAGTACAGGTAGGACAAGAGTGGAGAACTTAGTACAGGTAGGACAACAAGGAAGAACTTAGTACAGGTAGGACAAGAGTGGAGAACTTAGTACAGGTAGGACAAGAGTGGAGAACTTAGTACAGGTAGGACAAGAGTGGAGAACCCAGTACAGGTAGGACAACAAGGAAGAACTTAGTACAGGTAGGACAAGAGTGGAGAACTTAGTACAGGTAGGACAAGAGTGGAGAACCCAGTACAGGTAGGACAACAAGGAAGAACTTAGTACAGGTAGGACAAGAGTGGAGAACTTAGTACAGGTAGGACAAGAGTGGAGAACCCAGTACAGGTAGGACAAGAGTGGAGAACCCAGTACAGGTAGGACAACAAGGAAGAACTTAGTACAGGTAGGACAAGAGTGGAGAACTTAGTACAGGTAGGACAAGAGTGGAGAACCCAGTACAGGTAGGACAACAAGGAAGAACTTAGTACAGGTAGGACAAGAGTGGAGAACTTAGTACAGGTAGGACAAGAGTGGAGAACTTAGTACAGGTAGGACAAGAGTGGAGAACTTAGTACAGGTAGGACAAGAGTGGAGAACTTAGTACAGGTAGGACAAGAGTGGAGAACCCAGTACAGGTAGGACAACAAGGAAGAACTTAGTACAGGTAGGACAAGAGTGGAGAACCCAGTACAGGTAGGACAAGAGTGGAGAACCCAGTACAGGTAGGACAACAAGGAAGAACTTAGTACAGGTAGGACAAGAGTGGAGAACTTAGTACAGGTAGGACAAGAGTGGAGAACCCAGTACAGGTAGGACAACAAGGAAGAACTTAGTACAGGTAGGACAAGAGTGGAGAACTTAGTACAGGTAGGACAAGAGTGGAGAACCCAGTACAGGTAGGACAACAAGGAAGAACTTAGTACAGGTAGGACAAGAGTGGAGAACTTAGTTCAGGTAGGACAAGAAAGAACTTAGTACAGGTAGGACAACAAGAGTGAAGAACTCAGTACAATGCCATAAGGAGGGTAGGAAACAGATCTGGCTACCAATCCAATAGAAACTATATGCCACAAAGAAAGTAGAAAAAGCTGATAATAATTAAGAGAGTATATGCCACATGGTAGAAGAGGAGCAAGAAAGTCAAGTCAGTGAATGGCAGGGTTTTTAATGTCAGGAGTCAGAATCTCATGTCCCCAAGCGGTTAAGAATGCTATGTGCAGTGTTAGGTGGACCGCTTAGACATCAGTAGATCACAAGAATGTGGCTGTGCATGTGGAAGGCTTCAATAAGTTTCTGATCGATCGCAGAATAGTCCAGGCCTCAGAACAGTACAGCCTATAGGGAGAACACAGGCTCAGTAAATCAGTAACTAGATCATCAGTGAAAGCCTGTGCTGGCTACAGATTTGATGCAGGGCGCCCATGGAGGTGACAGCCAGGATAACTTCACGAATTGTGCCCAATCGGCCCAGCATATCGGAGTCATTTTCGCCACACATAGAAATTAAAGCTGCAGTGGAGCTAACAAGAAAGTCATCCATAACAATTCTCGTCACCATAGTGACGCAGCCATGACCCTTCATCTCGGCCTCTGCCCATGACAAGTGTAGATCCAATCCAGATGGATCCCCAGGTGCTTCAGAAGCCCTATCAGTGATCTAGGGCAGAAACCTGGCACAACCACACCATTTGTGCAGCCAAGGTTGGCCACGTGCAGCAGCCCAATGGCGACTCATCAGTCAAACATCTCCAACCAGCCAATGATCTAACCCATGACTGGCAAAACAATGTCGACCTAAGTGATGTGGAGCGGGTTGTTTAATTTGTTATGTATCTCATTGAGTAGACAAACAAAAAATGGCTTTGATGGTGAAACAACAGACAATGAAGCCAGACTGCTGGAGGGGGGATTGATTTTTTGTTAGTAAAGGTTGAATGTGAGAGAGAAGTGTGTGTGTAAATACTTTTGTATGTTATGCACATAGTTTTGCTGTGCTATGTGTAATGAAAATGTAACTCAATTTTATCAACGACACAACATATTTGACCAAAAAAAAGGCATCAAAAGCTCCCAAGATTAATGGGACAAGTGAATGAACAAGTTAAGTCAGTAGATTCCATTAATGACTTAGTGTAACCTGTACCACAAATGTTACCCAACTTTTACACATACAGGATCAGTAAAATCTCTTCTCCCAACCACACCCCATAACTAACAAGAAATAAAGTAACCCCACTTTGTGCCCTAGTGGTTTATGGGTGTGACAGAGACAAAGAACTACTGCCTTGCTGAGAGCATGCCATAGGAGAAGACTAATAGTGTGGTCCAACAAACATGAATAGGGTCACCACCACACTGAGAACATACTGTAGGAGGAGATTAATAGTGTGGTCCTTCTTCTTCTTCTTCATCGTACGCTGTTTACAGCGATATTTACGTTGCACTGTTTTAATTTGTTAGCCAGTGGCTCAGTGCATCCGATTTCAACAGGCATTTCTGTAGGGTTGCCCTCCTTAGCCTTTGGCTGTCCCCAGCCTAACTGCAAGGCAGCAGTTGTTTTTGGTCAGAGTTCTCTCTCTTAGGAAGTTGTCTTGCAGGACTATCGAGTCTTCCCTACTCGTGTCTATAGCGTTTGGCAATGATATGATGGACTATGTACTAGTTTGTACTATCCCGGAAGAGAGGCAGTCCAGTGTGACTTTTTCCCAGGATCGTCACGTCCTGCCAGAAACGTAGCATATGCATATGAGTGAGGTATCTTTTTGCTCGCTTTATTTTCTCGGCTCATCTGCAGTGATGGTACGCCTAGCATTCCCCGCCATTCGGGAGCTTGTCACCATAGGGCAGGAGGTGCAATGTCCGCTGGACTGCATCTCTTCTGCGTCCATTGGAATGACTGATAGCAGACAGATGCAAAGAGCGAGGAAGGAGTGCATTTTACCAGGTGCATTCCTGCGGCTCGATCGGGCCGGGACGCAAGCCCCAGCCATGTCGTAGCCTCCCATCTCAGCGGTGCTGAGATTTTGGGCGGGATTCTGGCTTAGAGGCGTTCGGCCGTAATCCCTCAGATGGTAGCTTATCAGCCAAGCACGTGGACCAAATGTCAGCGACCTGTGATTCCTCTCGAAATAGTGTATTTGACCAGGTGACAAGCCTAGTCTTGCACGGAGATGTTGCTCGTCTGAGGAGCGGACATATCTCATGGTCAAGGGTTGAGTCTCAGCAGTTCGCAGTGAGGTAGCTGATCTACTGCTTAGGGCACCCCGACCGAGAACTAAGTCTTCTACAAATGATTTCATACCTCATCGCCGTATGGGGTGAATATCGAGCAGCTTCCCGCCCGCTTTGATCAGCGGACGGCAGAGACCTCATTCTGCGGCTTGACTGGGCGGGGCTGGAGCGTGGGCCCCAGGTCCCCACCATGTCGAAGCCTCCCTTTGCATTCGTGCTGAGCTGCTTTTGGGCGGGATTTTTGTCTTAGAGGCGTTCGGCCGTAATCCCTCACCTCGCACCGTTGGCTTATCAGCCTAGTACGTGAACCAAATGTCTGCGGCTCCTCTCGAGTTTAGCAGGATTACCGTAGCAACGCCCTGTCATTGGTAGGGTAAAACTGACCTGTCTTCCGAGGGTCTATTTCCAGCAATAGTGTGGTCCAACAAACATGAATAGGGTCACCACCACACTGAGAACATACCATAGGAGGAGACTAATAGTGTGGTCCAACAAACATGAATAGGGTCACCACCACACTGAGAACATACTGTAGGAGGAGATTAATAGTGTGGTCCAACAAACATGAATAGGGTCACCACCACACTGAGAACATACTGTAGGAGGAGATTCTTCTTTCTTCTTCTTCTGCGTACACAGTCAGACAGTAACCATTATTTTTTCAAAAAAAGCGGCGGTCATCCTGAGACTCTCGCCACTACCATAGAGCTTGTCTTGCAGTTCCACTGGCAATGGCCACATCTGCTCTCTCTGATCCTCGTATGTCGGGCAGTTCTGCAGCAGATGTTCAGTGGTCATTTTACCAGTACCGCACGGGCATTCGTCGGTACACCCTATCTTCAATTTGTTGAATAGGTGGTACCTGAGTCTGTTGTGGCCAGTGCGAAGTCTGAAGACAACGACCTGCTCTCTTCGGTTCAACTGGTAATAGGCATCGTTTTTGGTGTAACCAGTATGTTCGGTTTCCCATTTGGTCATGTACCTGGCTTTGATAAGCCGTTTTGACTCTTCGTACGTCATACTGGTATCTGTTTGTGGTAGCCTTGCACCTTCTTTTGCCAGTCTGTCTGCCTCCTCGTTGCCTTGGATGTTGCAGTGTGACGGAACCCACTGTACCACTACCCTTTTTGGTGCGGACTGCTGGCACAGTTTGCAGAGTGCTGCTCTTAAGTCATTAAGCTCAGTGTTTTTCTGGCTTTTTAGCGCTGTGACTACGGCGAGAGCATCTGTCAGCAGGACTATATGGCTCTCATTTTCACTGTGTGTTACCATTTCTTCCACTGCCGCCCTCAGTGCCTCTGCCTCCGCTCTGAAATTGCTTGTGTACTTACCAGTAGCGAATGACAGTGTTATTTGTCTGCCATTTGGTAGGTTCAGGAATGCTCCTGCCCCTCCGTTCTGTGTAGTGTTTGTTACAGAACCGTCGGTATATGCATGGGTCCAGTCCATGCTTGGGTAGCTTTTCGTTATGAACCTTAGGGTAGTGTCTCTCCTTTCTTTTTCAGTCTGGCAGTTTTTGTTTGCAATACCTGGTATATTTTCTACCACCTCTGGAAATATATCCTGCCTCCAGGTAGGTTTTCGTACAGTAGTGATGGGTTTTGGTGTTGTTTGTGCGTTTATGGGATCTTCGTGCATCTTTGCTTTGGCTATTTCTGCAAAGTTTCTCCGCTTTAGTTTCCCATTTCCCAAATTATTTAGTCTCTGGTACATTGGGTGGTCCGTCAGTCTTCGGAGTTTCTCTGACTGCAGCTGGGCTCTGCAGTCTCTTCTGTCGGTCATGGATTGCAGTTTTGTAATCTTTTCAAGTTCTACAATTGGCGTTGACTTCATGCCACCTGTTATAATTCTCATGGCTTGGTTTTGAAGTTTGTTAACTTTATCGAAGTTCGCCTTCGCTGCTGTTGTCCATGCCGCAATGCCATACTCGAGAACTGGTCTCACTCTTCCAGTGTACAGTTTCTTTAGTATGCCTTCGTCTGCTCCCCAGCTTGTGCCAGCAAGTTTCCTCATGATCGCCATTCTTTCTCTGGCTTTCATTCGGTTTCTCTCAATCTGACTTTTCCATGTCATGCGCCGATCAAATGTGACTCCCAGATAGGTTGGGTTGTCGTTTGGCTGCAGGATTTTGCCATTTAGGCTTAATTTGGTACTTTGGGGTTTTAATGAGAGCGAGAATATTGTGCACGTGGTTTTCTCCTCGTTTATTTTGACCAGCCATGAGTTCGCCCACTCTTCCAGCGATGTTAGGGCCGTCTGCATCCGATTTCTTGCTATGGTGAGATTCTTTTCAGAGGTCCACATAGCCAGATCGTCAGCAAACATTGAGCTATGGACTCTTCTTGGTATATTCTCTGTAATATCGTTTATATATACCAGGAAGAGTGTGGGTGACAATACTCCCCCTTGGGGTACTCCCTGCTCGAGTGTCACCTTTTTGCTCATCTGCCCTTGTACTTGGACTCTGGCCGTTCTTTGTTTGAGGTAGTGGTTGATCCACTTGTACATCTTCCCACAGACATCACTTCTTCTTAGCTTGACTCTAAGTCCATCCTTCCAGACTTTGTCAAATGCCTTTTCCAGATCCACCCAAACAGCTACTGTGTGTTTCTGTGCCTGGTAGGCATCTTCTATCTCCTGGGCTATGAGGATGACCTGGTCCTCAGTGGATCTGTGCTGTCTAAAGCCGGCTTGCTGTGGAATTAGTATTCGTTTTTCTTCCAGATGCCACATCAGTCTGGTGTTTATCATCCGTTCCATCAGCTTGCCGACACAGCTCAGTAGGCTTATGGGCCTGTATCCATTTGGATCTGTTTTGTCCTTTCCTGTTTTTGGTACTGGTACCAGTATTGCATCTTTCCATGCCTGGGGTACAATACCCCTTTTCCAGCTTTGGTTCAGGGAGGAGATTAATAGTACTAACTCTTTTGAGTAAGACATTCTCCAACTAATATCACTATACACAATCACTTTCCCCCCTTTCCTACAGCCCAATAACCTGCTTAAAGTACAGCTTTCTTGGTCTGATTGAAAGCTCTAGAAACAATATCCAATATGTGATACAGCAACAAAAGAGTCAATAAGATGTTCACCAATAGACTGGAAGACAACACCTTTAGAAACAAGCCATATTTATTTTTGTGCTGATTAAGGAGGTGCCTTTAGATAATGATAACAGAACTCGTCTTATCATTTTTATTTTATCGGAAGCAAAATTATAGTCAAGTTAAGTATCTTTTTTCAGTTGTTGCATTAATTTGTTTACAAGATTTTAACAAAGCTTTTGAACAAATTGGTAATAGTATGAGAATCACACTGTGATTAATCAATTTCTTGTATTCACAATTTATGACTTAATATTTTTGTATTGGGCTATCTGTACAAAAGTGAAGGTATAGACAGCATTACTTTTTTCTCTTTGATCCAGGCAGTGGATGGGCAAATGTATCATTCTCTGACGAGTCTGACATCAGTAGTTCCTGAACACTGGCACTATTCTTGCGAGAGCGTGGCAACTTAACTGTGTCAACTAAAGCATCTAACTGTCTGCGTTTTTTCATTTTTTTAGGCAGCTTATAATCCCCTTCACCCTTCATTTCTGCCCTGTCATCTAGACCCTTTGTCTGACTACTGCTCGTTAGTAAGGCGTAATTTTGTTCCAGGTCTATGTTTAGTCTATATAATTTGCTGTTCAATAATACAATAGTAATTGCTGAAACTCCTAAGGAGAGTTAATTGAGGAGTTACACGTGTAGCTAATGATGCGTCTAATTCTACATATGGACAAGTATTAGTTATTACGTATAAAAATAGTAACAATAATAACATGCATTAGACTTAGTTGATTTCAGCCAGGTTAGTTACTAAGACTAAGCTTTTATTAGCAACTTGCCAACTGAATCATGTCCAAGCTTTCATTAGTATCTACTGTTTCAGCTGATGAGAAACAACAGCAACGATAACACGTGTGAAGTATTATGTTATAAATGATTTTATAGAGCTGCGCCAGTGACCGTGTGGCGAAGTCTGCTACCCAACAGCTGTTACACTGTTACTTTACATAGGCATTTTATTTTGATTTACATTAAGCGACACTCGACACCGAAACTCGAAACAGAAAGCTGACCGAAAGTCGCGATCTATTTAAATCAAAGACCGCTGAACAAATACAGATTTAGACCTTTCCTTTGAAATAAGTTAAGGAAACTCTAGTCATGTTAAGAAACTATGAAAGTATTCTATCCAGTCGATACACATTCGCTGGGCCCAGCTCCACTATCCCGAGGATGTAGCAGACGAGCCGGAAGTTTGTGTGATTGCTAGACAAGAATGTATCAAACATGGATTGGATGTCAGAGTCAGACCAGCATTGACACACAGCACAGGCGAACGTTGGGTAACAGCAGGGACGGCAGATCTCCACGATTAGACCAGATCAACCTTACGACATCTGTTTTCTGAGTGCTTGCATTATAGAATATACTTGTCTTTGTAATTGTCATCGCAACTTGTTGATCAGACCACGTCACTACTACGATAACGTATAATTCGCATATTTATGTTGCTATACTACACAATTAAAAGCCTGAAAAAGGGAAAGATCCCAGGATGTGATGATATCCCAGCAGAGCTAATACAAGCAGAAGGAGAGGCATGTGCTAGAGTCTATCACAAGCTGTGTAAACAGATATGGCACAGTGCAGAGTGGCCAGAAGCATGGAAGAATACTTTGGTCACATCATGAGATACAACGGTCTTGAGAGAACGGTGATGGAAGGTATGGTGCCAGGCAAAAGAGGAAGGGGTAGACCAAGAAGACGATGGCACCAAGATATCCAGGAATGCCTGAGTATGACAGTGGCGGAAGCTGGTGTTTTGGCAAGGGAACGAGTTTCTTTCAGACAGACTGTGATGGGAGCGACGTTCTACAAAGGACATGCTACATGATGGATACTACACACTAGTATGCTTAACTTAACGTTTTTATACTGGTTTAGAAGACTATTCAGAGTCTGTAGAAAACCAGTTACCGTGCATTTCTTTGCTATAAAAGCTATGTGAATCCAATCTATTCTTAAATGCATTAACTGTCTTTGCATCCACTACCTCCTGGGGCAATGCATTCCAAGCATTCACCACTCTCTGACTAACAAAATATTTCCTAATATCCAATCTGGACCTTTCTTTGGCTAATTTGTATCTGTGCCCTCTTGTTCTCGTTGGTGGTTGCATTTTGAAAAAAAACTTGTTAAAGTTGAATTTAACCTTTCCTGTGATTATCTTATAAACCTGTATTAAGTCACCTCGAATTCTTCTCTTTTCAAGGAACTGTATGCCGGTTTTTCTGAGTCTTTCCTCGTAACTGGAATTCTGGAATTCCACTCAGCATTGTCGCTCTTCTTTATATCCTTTCCAGCATGTTTATATCCCCTCTACGATAAGGACTGCACACCTGTACACAGTACTCCAATCTAATAATAATAGCTGTCCATCGTTGTCGATGAGGACCGCCGACATCATCCTTCCTGTTGATTTCCCTGTTGGGTGTGGGTGCGCATGTGGTTGAACAGGCCAATGCGAGCACGAAAACATCTGCTACATATCGGGCACACGAGGTTTGTAGAAGGGGATGGTGTTCCCGCTGCTCGGGATTTCCGCGTCTCGCGTCTGCTCTGGGCTTTCACAACACGGTCATCTTCACCGGCAGCTACACCCGATTTGACTGCGCTTCTCCAGTCAGATCTGTTTTGCGCAAGACATTCCCAGGTGTCGATGTCTATCTGACAACTTTTTAGTGATCCTTCAGACCGTCTTTAAAACGTTTCTTTGGGCGCCATCCCTCTCTCAGCTCGCCGTAGAGAAGCTTCTTTGGGAGCCGCTCGTCTGACATACGGACGAGGTTTCCAGCCCATCCTAGTCGTGCTTTTTCTAGCAGTGCATGGATGCTGGGCATGTTAGCCCTCGAGAGAACCTCGATGTCAGTGACACGATCTTGCCATCGGATGTGGAATATTCGCCTCAGGCAACCTGTGTGGAAGTGGTTTAACCTCCTTGCATGTCCAGAGTATACAGTCCAGCTTTCGCAAGCGTATAGTAGGGTTGGAATGATGGTTGCACGGTAGACTTTGAGTTTGGTCTTGACGCTGATGCCACGACGTGCCTAGACCATCGAGCGCATTCTACCAAAGGCTGTGCTGGCCTTTGCTATTCTGCTTGCCACCTCATCGTCTAGGCTGACAGATCTCGACAGCGTGCTGCCCAGATATGTGAATTTGTCTACGGCATTCAACGTCTGCCCGCTGACTGTAGTCTCTGGTTTTGTGTACGGCATGCCTGGTGCTGGTTGGTACATGACCTCTGTTTTTTTTGGCATTTATGGTCAGGCCAAAATTTTCGCATGCGGCAGAGAACTGGTCCATTCCAACCTGCATGTTCAGTTCTGAGTTGCTCATTAGAGCGCAGTCGTCAGCAAAAACAAGTTCCCTGATTATGTCGCCAGCCACTTTGGTTTTGGCCTTCATTCTTCTGGAATTGAGTAACTTGCCATCTGTGCGGTACTTTATGTGTATTCCAAGCTCCAATGATCTGAAGGCGTCTGTCATCGTGGCCGCGAACATCATGCTGAACAAAGTCGAGGCGAGTACACATCCTTGTTTTACTCCGTTTGATACTAGAAACGTTTTAGAGATTGCACCGCTGTCCAGTACACGAGCACACATGCCTTCGTGTAGCTGTTTCACCATTGTTATGAACTTGTTTGGGCAGCCAAACTTAGACATTATCATCCACAGCCCTCCTCTGTTAACTGTGTCAAATGCCTTTGTCAAATCAATAAATGTGGTGTACAAGGCCTGATTTTGTTCTCGACACTTCTCTTGTACTTGGCGAGCGGCAAAAATCATGTCCTTCTTCTTCTTCTTCTGCGTACACAGTCATGTCCAATGTTCCTCTTCCGGCTCTG